>CAUYQV010050659.1:0-25015 GCA_963574575.1 Galagoides demidoff
GGCGTTGTGGCGGGCGCCTGTGGTCCCAGCTACTTGGGAGGCGGAGGCAGGAGACTCGCTTGAGCCCAGAAGTTAGAGGTTGCTATGAGCTGTGATGCCATGGCACTCTACCCAGGGGGATAGCTTGAGGCTCCGTCTCAAAAAAAAAAAAAAAAAAAAGAAAGATGAGCTCAGAGAAAGAGCCAATTTGCAGCAAGGATAAAAAGGAAAAGAGAGAATAAGGTAGAAACTCGCAGCGATTTCCCATTTCCAACAAGTAGAAAAGTGTCTCCAAAGGGCAATTACAACATAAGCTCAGAGCAAATCAGAAGTGGAGCCACCACACTGTTTAAGACCTGTGAATAAATGCTGCCCCCAGTAAACCCTTTCACTGGAACAAAATGGCTGGGAGGAGGACCCCCTCTACACGCACAGGAAGAGACTAAGAACATGGATCCACAGAAGCCCCATAAGCTCAAGAAACGTGTGCTGAAGTCTAGAGAAAAACACACATCTCAAAAACTTGAGGATGTAGCTATCAGTGCATTTTTCTGATTGAAATTAGATATAAAGAAAAAGATAAGCACCAAAACAAAACCTCATCTCAGTTAAGAAACTGTTACCCTTCTAGATCACCTTTGGGTCCCAAATTTCCTACAGGCAAAAATAGCCTGAGAAAGCTGCTCAACCCTTACTTCATTCTCCAGCCAAGAGGGGCATATCCTCCAATACTTTGTTCAAATGAGGACAAGAATGATAAATTAAAGGAAACACATCACAGATTGCACAGCCAAGATATGTAAAACAACAGACTGGGGAATAACCAAGGAACATCCCCTAGTGCCAACAAAAGAAGCACTCATAACAGTTACCTGGCAAGATTTTCACTGCTAAGAACTGTGACTGCTACGTGACCACTATGTGCTTCCATCCTTCCCCTTTCCTAACAGGAATGCTTATTGTAGATACCCTATCTCCATTCTACCACCATATGTTAGGAGATAGAGGGTAGAAGATAACTGGTTATTTTATTTTTAGTTCACTGATCTCTGGATTGAGAATGTAGAAATTCTAACAAAGTTCAGACCTCAAGACTAATTGATTAAAGGAAATTAAGGAAATTATTGAGATATTTTCCTTAAGAAAGAAAGAAATATAACTGGTATGCAAAAGGGAAGAAAGTTACGATCCAAAAGGATAAATTGTGGTAGATTGCTGCTCACTATTTACTACCTCTACCCTGAGAAGAGGCTTATATACCCCTACCCATTGATTTAGCATTTGCCTATACTCCTATGGGAAAAATATTTGTCCCTGCTCCTCACTAACTTTGAGCCTGACCATGTGACATGCTTTGGCAGTCATAAAGCACCCCACACCTGGGCAGAAAATTGAAAAGGTTTCACAAGTTTCAACTAAGCCTAAGTTCTGCTCACTACTATGCAAATGACAAGTCAGGACAGAGGCTGCTCCATCATTCTTTGTCTTCCAATGAAAATGTGTGGAGTAGAGCCACTCTGCACAGGCACCCCACCATGCTGCTGTGTGCAGAGTGGCTCTAATGTTATAACCACCAAGATTTGAGCATTATTTGTTTCTGGAGCAAAGCTGATTAATAAAGAAACAAAAGGTAAAAGGGAAGGAATTATGTGATGTATAAGTATTACTCTGGCAGCTAAATATAGCAGAGATGCTTATGGCTGTAAAATGAGTATGGTTAAAGAAGGACCTGTTTCTAGAGTTGCTGTAGGTATGGGTAAATATAGATTCTTTGATGAATAAGTCAGTTCAGTTTGGTTACTGGAAGTGAGGCTGAGGCAAAAAATAAAACTAAGGTGGCAAACCTGATAAATTAACTTTTACTGAGCACATACTTCACACAGTCTTCAACTATAATCAAGATGGACTTTTATTACCGTCTTCACTTTACACAGGAAGAGGAAGAAACTTAGAGAAGTTCAATAACTTACCCACATTACACATCTACCAAGTGGCAGTTAAAATATGAACCCAAAACTAATGCTAAAGTTCAATTTTTCCTATACCATGCTATCAAAAAGCAGTACAGACTATTTAGTAAACATCCCATAAAAGTGGTTTCTTGATTTTATACCATTTACCCATTCTATAAGGTAGATACAGGAGAAAGCTGATAGCATGAACTCAGATTAAGTCTGAATTCTATTAAAAAATGATGTATCTTTTATCTCTATTCAGTAAATTTTCTTAAATTCAGACTATAATTTTTTTTTTTTGAGACAGAGTCTCACTATGTCACCCTCAGTAGAGTGCCTTGATGTCATAGCTCACAGCAACCTCAAACTCTTGGGCTTAAGCAATTCTCTTGCCTCAGCCTCCCAGTAGCTGGGACTAAAGGAGCCCACCACAACACCCGGCTGTTTTTTTTTTTGTTGTGGCAGTTGTCATTGTTGATTTTAGCAGGCCCAGGCTGGGTTCAAACCCATCAGCCTCAATGTATGTGGCTGGCACCCTAACCACTGAGCAACAGGCGCCGAGCCTATAATTTAGTATTCTTAAGATGCAGATAAAATGATGGCCTTTTCAATACAAAAGATTTTCCAGCATTGATAGTATATTAAAATGATTGTGGTACATCTTAAGACATTTTAAATACTTTACAAACCACTTAGTAGCCTTCAAACTCCCCATATAAACTGCAAATAAGTGTTATTCTTATTATATAAGTTATTCATAATGAAAAATAAAAATATAATAATATATCAAAACAGAAGGGAGGAAAAGAAGGCAAGAAGGAGGAAAGGGGAGCTTGGCAACCTAGTAAAACCACCATTAAAGATGCCGGTAACTTTATATTTGGTTACATGTCTTTCAAAATTTCTTTTTAATACCTAGTTATACATTAGGTTTTTAAGTGAAAATGGTAAAATGCCATACACATATTTCACTTAAACAAATATACTTAATAAAAAGTTCATTAGAATTGCTTATTGCTGAGTATTCCTTTTAGAATTTCAAACCTTATTGAAATATCAATCTGTCTGGCTCCCTCTGGTGGTAACTAAAAGAAGCTATTTTCTTTAATAGGGTTGAAAAAAAATCAAAGTGGCCCAACTCAGAGGACTAGTTTATCATTTTTCGGTACTAAAAATATCTCTAAGAATCTATGTGAACATACATGTTTGCCAGAAAGTGTACATAGTTCACTCATGTGCACAGTGTTCATGAGTTCTGTCCTACTAGTCAATAGGGATCTGACATTAGAAAAACCTGGAATAAGTTTCTACCTTGAAACTTATTTGCTAGTTGACCTTGATCAAACCACTCAATCTCTCTGAGTGTCAGTTTCCTCATGTGTAAAATAAAACCACTATCATTAGTTATAAGAATCAGAGTTGATATATTTGTACTTTGGATTTGCTCCAAAGAATTGCCATAGAAAAAGGCAAAATAAATGGCAATTAAGTATTACCACTACAACCAGCACCAAGATGCTGACTTGTGGTTAAATAACAAAGAATTGACAGCTACCAAATTCAAATAGATTAACTCCTTAGATGCAAATTGATTGTACTTACACTCTTCTAATAAACTACTTATTATTAAAAGCTTTAACATGACCTCTTTGATTTTCCATGTTCTGGTCCCTACTGACCTCTGAAGTTCAATCTTGAAGCTGGATACTCTCCTTCTAGCCTCCAACTTCTTTCCATAGAGAAGTTTTTCAAAAGTATGATCCCAAATTCTCTTACAGGGCAGCCAGGAACAGTGTTCTCTCCTTTTATGCTACTGCTAACTCATTTTTCAGATCTCAGCTCCTTTATCAGGGAAACTTTCTCTGACTTCCCAGATGAGTCGGGTCCTTTCTGTTATATATTTGGCACAGTTGTCCTTCATAAATCTTATTATATAGACCTGTATCTTTTTATTTAGACGTGTTAGTGGCCAGGCCTAGTTGCTCGTGCCTTAATACTAGCACTTTGGGAGGCTGAGGCAGGAGGATCACTTGAGCTCAGAAGTCTAAGACCAGACAGAGCAATAGCGAGACCCCATCTCTACTAAAAAGAGAAAAATTAGCTGGGTATTGTGGTGAGCACCTGTAGTCCCAGCTACTCAGGAGCCTGAAGCCGGAGGAATGTGTGAGCCCAGGAGTTGGAGATTGCTATGAGCTGTGCTGATGCCACAGTACTCTAGTCTAGGCAACAGAGTGAGACTCTGTCCCTCCACCCCCAAAAAAGTTATTATTCTAATCCTATTTCTGCCATTTGACAGCCTACAAGTTCCTCAAGAACAAGAAGGGTATGTTCAGCTTACTGCCACATCTGCACATGGAGGGTACTTAAATATCTATTCAGTGACTAAATAAACAGAAATCAACAAATATTGAAATTAAAGAGTTCTTTTTAAACCTGACTACTTCAGATAAAAGGTGGTCATATAAATGTAAAATAATATTCCAAATGTTATGCTTTGTATTTCTTCTAAGGCTAATATGCATAAATGTTGACAGAAAATAAAAACTCAGAAATGGCTCAGCGCCTGTGGCTCAAGCAGCTAAGGTGCCAGCCACATACACCTAAGGTGGCGGGTTTGAATCCCCAGCCCGGGCCCGCCAAACAACAATGATGGCTGCAACCAAAAAATGGCCGGGTGTTGTGGCAGGCGCCTGTGGTCCCAGCTACTCGGGAGGCTGAGGCAGGAGACTCGCTTGAGCCCAGGAGTTGGAGGTTGCTATAAGCTGTGATGCCATGGCACTCTGCCCAGGGGGATAGCTTGAGGCTCCGTCTCAAAAAAAAAAAAAAAATGAGTCACACATAGGCTGAGTGCGGTGGCTCATGCCTGTAATCCTAGCATTCCAGGAGGTTCAAGACCTGTCTGAGCCAGAGTGAGACTTTGTCTCATCAAATAGCTGAGTGTTGCAGTGGTTGCCTATAGTTCCGGCTACTTAGGAGGCTGAAACAAAAGAATTGCTTAAACCCAGGAGTTTGAGGTTGCTGTGAGCTATGATGCACTCTACTGAGGGCAACAAATTGAGACTGTCTCAAAAAAAAAAAAAAAATTTAGTCACACAAGGAAACAAGAAAAATATAGCAGAAATAATGAAAAACAAAAATAGACTTAAAAGGGACTCAGAGAGTGAAATTATCGGACAGAAATTTAAAAATAACAATGCTAGTATGTTAAAGTAAATAACCACAAGATTACACGCTTAAGAAGACAAGAGGCTCCGTGCCTGTGGCTCAAGTAGCTAAGGCACCAACCACATACACCTAAGGTGGCGGGTTCGAATCCAGCCCAGGCCTACCAAACAACAATGATGGCTGCAACCGAAAAAAAAAAAATAGCCAGGCATTGTGGCTGGCGCCTGTGGTCCCAGCAACTTGGGAGGTGGAGGCAGGAGACTCGCTTGAGCCCAGGAGTTGGAGGTTGCTGTGAGCTATGCCATACACAGCACTCTACCCAGGGGGACAGCTTGAGGCTCTGTCTCAAAAAAAAAAGAAGACAAGAGACTTGAAAAAAAGAACCAGATGGAAAATTTTAGAACCATAAAATTCACTAACTGAAAATAAAGACTCAATGATGAGTGGAACAGCAAATTAGACACAGATCAATAGAGAATCAGTGAACTAGAAAGTAAATCCAAAAAAAATATTCAGAATGAAGCACAAAAAGGAAAAAAGATGGAATATGTAGAACATAGGGAAAACACATGGAAAATATAGTGAGCTTAATATGTAGGTTAATGGAAATTCAGAAGGAAAGAAAAGAGTATTTGGCAGAAATAATATTTGAACTAATGAATCCTCATCACTATATATATTTTTAATTCACACAACAGATACACAGACACATCATGAAAAATACTGCTTGGATCAGTGCCTGTAGAACAGTGGTTATGGTACCAGCCACATACACTGAAGTTGGCCAGTTTGAACCCAGCATAGGCCAACTAAAAAACAACAATGACAACTGCAACAAAAAGTAGCCAGGTGTTGTGGTGGGCACCTGTAATCCCAGCTATTTGGGAGGCTGAAGCAAGAGAATTGCTTAAGCCCAAGAGTTGGAGGTTGCTGTGAGCTGTGATGCCATGGTACTCTACTGAGGGTGACATAGTGGGACTCTGTCTCAAATAAAATAAAATAAAATAAAATATATGGCTAAAATCCAAAGACAAAGAGAAAAATCTTAGCAGCCAGAGAAAATAAGAGATATTTTTAAAAATTTAGACTTAGAACTGATTTTTTATCAAAAATAGCTGAAGCCAGAAAATGATGGGATTTTAACTTTAAAGAACTGAAAGAAAATATATTTTAAGAATTTAAATAAAATTTTATGGTTCTAAGGAATTTTTAAAAGAGCAAAACAGAGTATTCATAAAGGCATTCTATATGCAAAAGGAAAATGATCCCACTTAACAAGGTCAAAGATATAGTAAGCAATAAAGATCAATAAAAATGATAAATATGTGGGTAAATCTAAATGAATATTGATTTTGACTAATAAGACTATAATAGTAATGTCTTGTGTATTCAAAGACACAATAATAGTATGTGTTGCAAGAAGGTAAATGAAATCAAGTGCTCTAAAACCAGTGCACTTTCTAGGAAAATGGAAAAAGCTATAATGAATAGTAGACTCTTATAAGTCAAGAATACATCTTATTCTACCTTCATAAACTGCAGATAAAAAAAAAAGATCTTATCTTATGATCTCTAGAACAATCACTGAAAAAAACAGTAAAAGACTGTATTTGTATGTTCAGGGAAATAGAAATGGAGGCATGGTTAAGTCCAAAATTTGTAGGGTAGACCAGCAAGCTAGCGACTCAAGACTGATAACAGTTTGAGTTAAAGCAGTCTGTTAGTAGGTTCCTTCTTGTTCATGAGAGGTCAATCTTTGTTTTATTAAGGCATTCAAGTGACTGGATGAAATCCACCCACCTTCTGGAGGGTGATCTGCTTTGCTAAAATCTACTAAAAAAATAGCTACATGAAAAAATAAAGGAAAAAATAACTAAATAAAATAAAACCTGCTGATGTAAATGTTACTCTACAAAAAAACACTTTCACAGAAACATCTAAAATAGCATTTGTTCACATATCTAGGCACCATAGCACAAGCAAGCTGACTAATAAAATTAACATCATGGGGTGGCGCTTGTAACTCAGTGAATAGGGCACCCCCCTATATACAGAGGGTGGTGGGTTTGAACCTGGCTCTGGCCAAATTGCAACAAAAAAAATAACCGGGCGTTGTGGCAGGCACCTATAGTCCCAGCTACTTGGGAGGCTAAGGCAAGACAATTGCCTAAGCCCAAGAGCTGGAGGTTGCTGTGAGCTGTGATGTCATAGCACTCTACTGAGGGCAACAAAATAAGACTTTGTCTCTCAAAAAAAAAAAAAATTTAACCTCCGGCAATGAAATTTCCAGTCTAAAAAAAGGGAGGAAATGGGGTAATAAAACATAATCAATCTAGGGACGGCGCCTGTGGCTCAAAGGAGTAGGGCGCCAGCCCCATATGCCAGAGGTGGTGGGTTCAAACCCAGCCCCAGCCAAAAATATAAAAAATAAAAAATAATCAATCTAAGTGCAAGACAGAAGAAAAGTGAAGATGTATGACAGCCAGGACAAATAGGAAGTATTTATAAGATGATATATTTAAACTCAAATGTATCACTAATAATACTAAGTGGAAACAGATCTTAGTTTAATGACAGAGGTTGTTCTGGTCACCTATTGCTATGACACAAGCTATCCCAAAGTCTAGTAGTGTAAAACTAAAACCATTTTATTATTTTTCATGATTTAGCAGATGAAGAATTTGGACAGGACACAATGGAGATGGCTCATCTCTTCTCTGGATGATGTCTACTGAAACTAAAATCATCTGGATAGCTCTTTCACTCATATGTCTGGCACCTTAGCTAGAATGTCTCCAATGGCTAGGGATTAGCTGAAACAGCTTGACTGAGATCATTTGTGTGTGAGGCCTTGGTTCTCACTATTGATTGCTTGTTTGGTTTTTCTACAAATAGTTTTAGGACTCGTTCCTCTCCACGTGGCCTCTCCACAGAGTATCTCCAGAAGGATAGTCAAACTTTTAACACACACGCTCAGGGCTCCCAAGAGGAATAGGCTTGGAACTAGCGCACTGTTGTTTCTGCCACATTCTTTGAGATAAAGCAAATTACAGGCTCAGAATCAAGAGAAGAGAACTATGGGAGGGTGTAACTAACTACCACAGATTGTCAGACTGGGCAAAAAAATCAAAACCCAACCACATGCTATTTACAAGGGACATATCTAGAACATAAAAATATAGAATGGTTGAAAATAAAAGGATAGAAAAAAACTAAACCGTGCAATAATACCAAAAGGAAGCTGGAATAGCTGTACAATTATCAGACTGAATAAAATTTGGTCTTAGTTTATTTTGTCTTATATTAGAGTCTAAGACAAAAAGTGCCACTAGAGATGAAGGGAGGTTCTTCATAATGATAAGATTTAATTTGCCAGGAAGATAAAAAAAATTCTAAATTTGTATTTCTCCTAATAACATAACCTTGAAGTATGTAAAGCTAAAGTTATAACACTGTAAGGAATAATAAAAACTTGATAGACCAGGCACGGTGGCTGATGCCTGTAATCCCAGCACTTAGGGGCCAAGGCAGGTAGATTGTCTGAGCTCACAGGTTCGAGACCAGCCTGAGCCAGAGTGAGACCTTGTCTTTGAAAAAAAAAATAACCCGGCATTGATGTTAACATTCAGTTACTAATAAAACAGGCAGACAAAAATTCAGTAAGAATATAGGTTCCCCAGGCTCAGTGGCAGACACACACCTGTAGTCCCAGCTACTACTATATATTGAATATTATAATTTACATATACATATATATATTTAGGTTTGAATAATACTGTCAGCAAAGTTGAGCATAAGAACATAGAGCGTACATTTCCATAGTCCTTTACATGTGAAAATGTTCCTAAGTTCATATTATTTCTGTTTTAGCTCACAAAGCTGGAAAAGACACCAGAGGATCTAGAACTTTCAGGCTAGTTAGAACTGATCCCTATTTTACAAATTACCATTGTGTACCTTTACCTCATTCATTAAATAAACTTAAGTTTCCACTGTGTTTCAGGCCCTGTACTTAGTACAGAGGTGAAGGCTGTAGTTAAAACTACAGACCAGCAAGTCAGAAAATATAATATGTGGTATTATCAGTGCAATGATAGAACTTTCCATAAGAAACAAGGGGGACCAAGTCCTAACACAGCGATGGGAGATGATATCTGGGCAAAGGTTGAAGAAAGAAAAGAATATGAAGTGGGAAATTGGGTGGGGGAGGGTGGCGAGGTGCGGAGCCAGCCTAGCAGTGAGAGAGCGACTGGTCAAGTGAGAGAACTGCCAGTCATTTGGACTGTCTGGAGTATGCTGAGTTGCTGAAATTAGGGGTTATCTGGTTGCAAGAAACAAATTCATTCCAGCTGGCTGAAGTAAAGGAGAAATGAATATAAATAGGCAGGGATTATGTGAGACATAAACGTGGGACACAAACATTACAAGGACTCTCCTTTCCCAGTTTTCTCTCTCTCTCTCTCTCTCTCTCTCTCCCTCATAGTCTCCAGTCACAGGTTTTCTTTGTGTGTCTGTTTCACTCTCTGCAGACTGGCTTCTGTCCACTGTCTTGACTCTCCACATCTGCCATTCATCCACTTTGCCCCACTTTTCTGTTTAGCAACACACAGTTATTATATGACTCAGTTTCAAGGTCTCAATTCCAAATTTCCAGGAACTGTAATATAAGACTAATGCAGTTTCTATGTGCTCATAGATCAGGGGTCAGCACACTTTGGTCTGGGGGGCCGTATGCAGCCTGCCTTCCACTTTTGTAAATAAAGTTTTGATGGAACATAGCCACACACATTCTTTTATAGACTGTCTATGGTTGTTTTGGCATTACAAAGACGAGTTGAGTAATTATGACAGAGAAACTATGGACTACAAAACTAGAAATATTTACTATCTATACCTCTCCAGGAAAACTCTTATGACCCTGCATGAGACTGGTCAGATGTGGAGGTGTGAGGCTGTACAAAGATTTAGAGGGAGTCAGCTGTGGTAATTGAAGCTCTAGGAAAGGATAACTCCTGCCCATCTCTGCCAAAACAATAATAATAATAATGTAGAGAAAAGACGACTGAGGAAATATGTTGAAAAAGGAAATGTTTGAAAGGTCTTACACAGGTAAGAAAATTATCAGTCTCAAGTATATGCTACATTTTTTTTTTACACAAAGGGTAAAAAGGTAAAAGACAGTAATTCTTTAATCTGGGGAAGTTTATTAAGATGCTAAATTTGGAAAGCATGTCACTTAACTACCCTTAAATAACTCACTTGTGGCAAATTTCCCAGACCCTCCGTAGTTAGCTTTTGCTGAGATAAAGTGGCTGAGGCACAGTGAACATGGAATGTTCAAAGATTTTTAAATGCATGTCTAGAGGTTAAATATTATTTATCTTTCAGAGAAGAGGGAGGAAGAGAAGACATTGAGAGAGTGAGACAGATGGAAAAACAGAAGCCAGACAAAGACTTGGTAGGCAGGGGTCAATGAAATCTAGAATTTGCCATTTTGGTAACTAAGCTCCTTACTGGGGAAAGTCTTTCCAAAACAAAGTCTTTTGGTGGGAGTAGGAAAACATACTTTAAGGCTCGGCGCCTGTGGCTCAAGTGGCTAGGGTGCCAGCCACATACACCTGGGCTGGCAGGTTCGAATCCAGCCTGGGCCTGCCAAACAACAATGACGGCTGCAACCAAAAAATAGCCAGGCGTTGTGGTGGGCACCTGTAGTCCCAGCTACTTGGGAGGCTGAGGCAGGAGACTTGCTTGAGCCCAGGAGTTGGAGGTTGCTATGAGCTGTGATGCCACAGCACTCTACCCAGGGGGATAGTTTGAAGCTCTGTCTCAAAATAAATAAATAGATAAATAAATAAATAAATAAATAAATAAATAAATCTAAAAAAAAAAAAAGGAAAAGAAAATATACTTTAAAAACCCCAAGGTTCAGATCCTTGCTACTGAAAGTATAGCCTGAGCACACTCAGCATTATTGGCATCACCAGAGAGGTTATTAGAAATGTACAATGTCAGGCTCTACCCAAGACCTACTGAATACAAATCTGCATTGTTAAAAATTCCTTAGATGGGGGCGGGGCTCAGTGGCTCACACCTGTAATCCCAACACTTGGGAGGCTGAGGTGGGTGGCTTGCCTGAGCTCACAGGTTTAAAACCAGCCTGAGGGCAGCACCTGTGGCTCAATGGAATAGGGCACCAGCCCCATATGCTAAAGGTGGCGAGTTCAAACCCAGCCCCAGCCAAAAACTGCAAAAAAAGAAAAAAGAGAGACCAGCCTGAGTCAGACTGAGATCCTGTCTCTAAAAAATAGCTGGGAGTTGTGGCGGGTATCTGTAGTCCCAGCTAAACTTGGGAGGCTGAGGCAAGAGGATCACTTGAACCCAAAAGTTTGAGGTTGCTATGAGCTAAGACATCATGGCACTCTATCAAGGGTGACCACGTGAGTCTCAAAAAATAAAAATAAAAATCGGTTAGATGATTCTGTTAAAGAAAAAAATTATTCAATGGCACTTGTTAAAGCATGATAAAGCAGACTGTTTTCAGGACCATCATGGTCCTATGCAGTGGGATTTTGCAGTAGGGAAGGGAGGTTGGGCCCAGCTTGAAATGCAGCATGTGGTAATTCACAGGGAAGGAACTGATAGAGGTTAGTGGATGAAAAATTACTAAGATGAAACTTCAGGGGGGAGGGAGAGTCTGACTAAACTGACCTAACCACATTCTTGATGCAGACAGGGCAGAGTGATCAGACATCACTGGGGGGGATTGTTATTGGATGAAGGGGCTGTCAGCAAATATGCAGAGACAGGGATAGTTCTACCAGACTTTGTCAGAAGGTCAGAATTCTAGAGAACAGTGAGAGTACCCTCTCCAAGACTGTTGTGTTCTTCCATTTCCAAAATTGCAATTTTATACATAAAAATTCAAAGACCGCATCAACCCCATATTCCAAATAATAATGACCATAGCTCAGTGACTTATTACAACATTTCCAATTCAAAAGTTAATCTCCTGGCTTGGTGCCTGTAGCACAGTGGTTATGGTGCTGGCTACATACACCCAGGCTGGCAGGTTTGAACCCAGCTTGGGCCAGCTAAATAATGACAACTGCAACAAAAAAATAGCCAGGCATTGTGGCAGGTGCCTGTAGTCCCAGCTACCTGGAAGGCTGAGGCAAGAGAATCATTTAAGCTCAAGATTTGAGGTTGTAATGAGCTGTGATACCATGGCATTCTACTGAGGGCAACATAGTGAGACTCTGTCTCAAAAAAAAAAAAAGTTAATCTCATAAATCGATCCACCTAAACTACTCAAGGTAGGCATCTTTAGGGTGGGAGCTAAATTTACAAAACAATAAGAATGGGAAACAAGGGGTAAATGGGAGAATGGGAAACATTTAGGACCTAAACCCACCCACCAGACCAGCTGTGTCATGTTGGCCCTAGCTTGAATGACTCCATCTTATTCTCACTACATGTGCTTTCAGGATGGTGGAGGCTAAGGAACCCAATCAGATATTGAAGGTACGGAGAGTGGAGGGGCTTCTTGCTAAACTGACATAGCAGAGTTCTTTTCTGAAAATGGGTTTTATGGCCAGGAGCAGTGGCTCAAGCCTGTAATCCTAGCATTCTGGGAAGCCAAGGCAGGTGGATTGCTTTAGGTCAGGAGTTTGGAACCAGCCTGAGCAAGAGTGAGATCCCAGTCTCCACCCAAAATAGGAAAAACTAGCCAGGTGTGGTTGTAGGCACCTGTAGTCCTGGCTACTCGAGAGGCTGAGGCAAGAGAATCACTTGAGCCAAAGAGTTTGAGGTTGCTGTGACCTATGATGCTATAGCACTCTACCCAGGGTGACAGAGACCCCATCTCAAAAAACAAACCAGCAAATAAATAAATAAAATAGATTTTACAAAGAAGTACATAAATGAACTGGGAAAAGGTTTGGTCAAGCCGATAATGTTTGTCAGTTTACATACACATAAAAGTAAGAGAAGCACTGAATTACAACGGTAGTCTTCAGACAGTTTAAAATGGAACAGTTAAAAATAAATAATAATAATAATATTTAATAAAAATATTAAAATGAAACAGTTATTGCTTTGTTTAATTTTGTTTGAATGAAGCCTTTCTTTTTTTTTTTTTTTTTTGAGACAGAGCCTCAAGCTATCCCCCTGGCTAGAGTGCCATGACATCACAGCTCACAGCAACCTCCAATTCCTGGGCTCAAGCGAGTCTCCTGCCTCCGCCTCCCAAGCAGCTGGGACCACAGGTGCCTGCCACAACACCCGGCCATTATTTGGTTGCAGCCATCATTGTTGTCTGGCGGGCCCGGGCTGGGGATTCGAACCCGCCACCTTGGGTGTACATGGCTGGCGCCTTAGCCCATTGAGCCACAGGTGCCGAGCCTTGAATGAAGCCTTTCACAGAGCCCAACTCTATAAACAGATCAGAGTAGTAGAAAATGGAAAGATGCTGAAAGGCAAGGAAGAGCTGGAAAAACCCAGGCATTGCCATTCAGCGTTCCCCAGTTTGAAAAGTACTGATCTAACAGAATGAACAGAGGTAATATCAGAACCTTTGGGCCCAAGCTCTGTCAAATTCCCACTCCCTCTTTCATCTCCAACTCATTGAGAATTTCCACTATAATGAATCCCTGTTAGTGATAGGGTATGTCCTGCTTCAAAAGAATAGAAGTTATTATATAAAAACCTGGGTATCTGTGATTTAGGGCAATTCTTAACTTAAAACTAGGGCAAATAGAGCTCAGAAGGTGCCCAATGAAATGTCACTGAAACATAGCTACAATTAAAACTACTGATTATTGCCAGACAAGGTGGCTTGTGGTTATAATCGCAGTACTCTGGGAGGCTGAGGTGGGTGGATTGCCTGAGCTCACACGTTTGAGACAGCCTGAGCCAGAGCGAGACCCCATCTCTAAAAGTAGCCGGGCATTGTGGCAGGTGCCTGTAGTCCCAGCTACTCCGGAGGCTGAAGCAAGAGAATCGCTTGAGCCCTGGAGTCTGAGGGTTGCTGTGAGTTATGACACAATTGCACTCTACCAAGGGTGACAAAGTAAGACTCTGTTTCAAAAAACAAATAAAGGCTCAGCACCTGTGGCTCAAGTAGCTAAGATGCCAGCCACATATACCTGAGCTGGCAGGTTCAAATCCAGCCCAGGCCCACAAAACAACAATGACGGCTACAACTAAAAAATAGCTGGGCCCTGTGGCGGGCGCCTGTGGTCCCAGCTACTTGGGAGACTGAGGCAGAAGACTCGCTTGAGCCCAGGAGTTGGAGGTTGTTATGAGCTGTGATGCCACAGCATTCCTCCCAGGGGGACAGCTTGAGGCTCCAGTCTCAAAAATAAATAAATAAATAAATAAAAATAAAAAAGAAAGAAGGAAAAAGAAAAAAACTCGTACTGATTACTAACGACAGAGGTAAACTTAATACTTCGACACTTAGCAATAACAAAAAAATGCTAATATTCCATATCCGTGAGTCTCTCCTTACTTAACAGTCAAGGGGGAGAGAGAATGTGTGCAATTTTTAAAAGCCCTTGACCTAAAGAGACTTGGTTTTGAATTTTGGCTCTGCTACTTATTAGCCCAGGCACAATATTTAAACTTTATCTAAACCTCTCCATGTCCAAAATGGAGATAATAATTTTAGGCTCAGAGGGGTGCTATGATGCAAATGCATGTGAAACATTTAGCAGATTGCCTGGTGAATAAGGGCTCAATAGATTTTAGCTGTTATTAAGCGAGCAACAACTAAAAAGAGAACTGACTTCAATTTTAGAAATTGCTTAAAAGAATTGCCATGTGTACAGCTAAATAAGATTGCTGCTTCTCATTACTAAAAAGGTCAAACATATCCGCAGCAATAGGCTCTATAGAAAATAGAATTTAGGCTTGGCGCCTGTGGCTCAAGCAGCTAAGGCGCCAGCCATATACACCTGAGCTGGCAGGTTCGAATCTAGTCCAGGCCCGCGAAACAACAATGACGGCTGCAACTAAAAAATAGCCAGGAGTTGTGGTGGGCACCTATGGTCCCAGCTACTTGGGAGGTGGAGGCAGGAGACTCACTTGAGCCCAGGAGTTGGAGGTTTCTGTGAGCTGCGATGCCATAGCACTCTATCCAGGGTGACAGCTTAAGGCTATGTCTCAAAAAAAAAAAAAAAAAAGAAAAGAAAAGAAAAGGAAAATAGAATTTATTCAAAATTAAATACTGCACCACATCACAAAGTCTCAAAGCTGCAGATGCTGGCAGATGGATGTGGAGAGAAGGGAACACTTTGACACTGCTGGCGGGACTGTAAACAAATACAATGTTTTGATACAGAAAGGAATACAGAAAAGCACCAGAGCTTCTGGAAGGGGGAAAAGAACTGAAGAACTCCACGGGAAGTCTCCACGTGGGCTCCTTTATCTAGGGTTCTTAAGTCTAGAGGATTACACGTGGCTGGAGAGTGAGGTCATTAGGTCCTTTACAGTCTGTGTCCCTGAAAAGGGATTAGGGTGTGTGCTCTTACCCAAGGTGGAACCACCCAAAAAAACTATCACAGGCTGCTTTGTTCATGATCTTATCAGAGCCCAGAGGGTGTGTCCTGAAAAAGGCAGTCTTGCTTGCCTGGAAATGGGGATCTGACCTCTGAGCTCACCTGGGCCTAGAGAATGGGGGGCTCCCTGTCTAGCCCTGAGTGGTGGAATCCTGTATTACTTTTTGGATGGAAGTAGGGAGAATCCACAAAGAACTCAAATTAGACCTACCATTTGATCCTACAATCCCATTACTAGGGATCTATCCAGAAGAAAAAAAATCATTTTATCATAAGGACATTTGCACTAGACTGTTTATTGCAGCTCAGTTTACAATTGCCAAATTGTGGAAACAACCTAAATGCCCACCAATCCAGGAATGGATTAACAAGCTATGGTGTATGTCTACCATAGAATACTATTCAGCCTTTAAAAAAGATGGAGACTTTACATCTCTTATATTAACCTGGATGGAGTTGAAACACATTCTTCTTAGTAAAGCATCACAAGAATGGAGAAGGAAGAATCCAATGTATTCAATTCTGATATGAGGACGATTGATGGTAGTACATGGTGGGGAGTAGGAGAATGGGGGGGGGCGTGGAGAGAGGGAAAGAAGGGTGGGGGATGTGTGTATGACACACCTCCTGGGCGCAGTACACAATTATAAGAGGGATTTTACCTAACGAATGCAATCAGTGTAACCTGGTTTGTTGTACCCTCAATGATTCCCCAACAATAATAAAAAAAAAAAAAATTAAATACTGCTGTTCATTTAGGGAAGGCAGTGAGTATTAAAGAGATTTCAAATTATATTATAGCATGGGACTTTTTGCTCTACAGAAGCTTCGTGTTTAGGGTAGTGGTCAATTGCTTGACTCCTTTTGGTTGTGTAATCTCCATACTTTGGTATTATCCTTGGTTCCTTTGTTCTTCTCACTCTTTCAAAATAAATCTAGAATCTAGCCACTTCTTCCCACCTCCACTGTCACCACCCTTGTCAAAGCCACAGTCATCTCTCACCTGAATGATTTGAACAGCCTTCTAACTCCCTGCTTCTCTTGTTCCCTCACAGTATTTTCTTAACACAGCAACAAGAATGATCCTCTTAAAATTTGTCAGTTCACATTACTCCTCAGCGGCCGTCCCATTTCACTCAGAATAATGCCCAAATCCTTAAACAGCCCACAAACTCTTCAGTGAGCTAAGCACCCTTCCCCCCACCATGGGCCTCCCTGCTATTTCTTGACAATGCCAGGCACACCCTGCCCAGTGACCTTTGCTCTCCGCTAGGAGTGCTCTTCCCCCAGACACCTGCTTAGCTAACCCTCTTCCTTTTACATCTGTGCTCAAATTTTACTTTCTCAGTGAGGGCTGCCTTGCCCTTCTTCTTTAATATGGTAAATTGCTCCCAACCAGGAATCCCAATCCTCTTTCCTCATTGTTCAGGCAGTCCCTGAGTTATAAACATCTGACTTGCCTACAACCCCCCCTTACGAATGGAGGCTATTACACAAGTTCCCAAGCTACAGGCCTTGGACTGGTGTATGACTCATACTTATGAACAGTGACTATTACATGTATAGGTAAATGTACTTGTTCCAACTTACATAAAAATTCAACTTCAGAACAATCTCCTGTATCTATTTCATTCATGACCCAAGGACTGCCTGTGCCCTTATTTTTCCCTTAGCAACCATCTTACCACATACTACATCGCTTATTTATTGTATGTGTTTAAATCTGTCTCCCCTACTAAAACATAAGCTTCACAGGGGCTGCAGTCTGTGTTTTGTTCACTGGTATATTCTAAGCATCCAGAACACTGATTGGTTATGATATCCACTCAACAAATATTTATAGAATCAACTAATTAGTTTTGTTACTAGTTTTGTGTGTGTTACTGTTACAGTGACTTATTTGGACAAAGACTAAATCTAATTGACAATCATTTGAGAAAGCAAATAATTCCAAGAGTTGGGGGGTTTTCATTGTCTTTCTACTTCTCTTTGTTTTCTTTCTTTCTTTCTTTCTTTTTTTTTTTTTAAGAGACATAGTCTCACTTTATTGCTTTTGGTAGAGTGCTATGGCATCACAGCTCACAGCAACCTCCAAAACCTGGGTTTAGGTGATTCTCTTGTCTCAGCCTCCCAAGCAGCTGGGACTATAGGCGCCTGCCACAACACCCAGCTATTTTTTGTTTGCAGTTTGCCTGGGGCCGGGTCTGAACATGACACCCTCGGTATATGGGGCCAGCGCCCTGCCCACTGAGCCACAGGCACTGCCCCTCTTTGTTTTCAATGTCTTCTTCATGCTCCTACAAAAACTCCTATATGTGCTAAATACAACTCTACTTTAAGCTGATGTGCACAGTTACTCACTAAAAGTCCATGATTCTCATGTTGTTTAATAATGTTTATGCCACTTCCACTCCCTTTCTAGTCCCCAATCTGAGCACAGGCAGAACTTTGATGCCTAAATATCCATTATTTTTAGGACCGCCTGGTCTGGTATATTGGCTGAGAGACGCTTATCCTCAGGCCACTAGTCTAGGTTGGGGTTATTGCACTAAAGAAATGAGAGAAGAGGAGCAGTGGTACATTGAGGAAGGTCTGAGAGTTGGCCCCGCTGTGGGAAAACAGCAAAACTTTCTACCTACCCCGCCCCACTGGTGGGACAGGAGACAGAAGAAAAATCGAAGGGTGTATTAATATACAGCTGTGTGCTGTAGGGTGTAGTTTATAAAACCCTCCCTTGCGTCCTCTATAAAATCTTCAGTTAAACCTACACTGCTTGTAAGTAATTGAAGGGTAGATTTTCTTTTGAAGGAATTCAAACATGTTTTGATTCTTACTTCAAGGTTATCATGGGGTAAAAATTGAGGCTTCCCATGGGAGAGGTAGAGTTAGCAGAACAATAAGGATCTATTCAAGTAACCAAGAGAAGTGTGGGAAAGGGACCACAGAAGTGACAAAAATTGGCTCGGTGCCTGTGGCTCAAGTGGCTAAGGCGCCAGCCACATACACCTAAGGTGGCGGGTTCAAATCCAGCCCGGGCTGCCAAACAACAATGATGGCTACAACTAAAAAATAGCCAGATGTTGTGGTGGGCACCTGTGGTCCCAGCTACTTGGAAGGCTGAGGCAGGAGACTCGCTTGAGCCCAGGAGTTGGAGGTTGCTATGAGCTGGGATGCCATGACACTCTACCCAGGGGGACAGCTTGAGGCTCTGTCTCAAAAGAAGTGACAAAAATTTACAAAGAGTTCTTCTTTTGGATTAGGACTCCGACTCCAAAAAACATCTTCTTAAAATGTATAAATATCACCAAAGAAGGGAGAATTGGTAGAGTTCATTTCATCTTTCATTAACTCACTTGAGGTTAATGAACAGTAAGCAAAGCCTTGGGGGAAAAGGCAAAAGGAAAGAATTCATATTGAGGATGGAAGAGGAGTTTCAGAAATGCTTGGAAGTGGGCAGGTGCTATGGCTCATGCCTATAATCCTAGCATTCTGGGAGGCCACAGTAAGTAGATTGCTTGAGCTCAGGAGTTTGGGACCAGCCTGAGCAGGAGAGAAACCCTGTTTGTGCTAAAAAAAAAAAAAAAAAAATAGCCTGACATTGTGGTGGGTGCCTGTATAACTCCCAGCTACTTGGGAGGCGGAGGCAAGAAAATCACTTGAACCCAAGAGTTTGAGGTTGCTGTAAGCTATGATGACATGGCACTCAAACCAGGATGACAGAGAAAGAAAGAAAGAAATGCTTGGAAGCAAAGCACACTGCCTACTGGGTTAAACAGGTATTGGCACCAGCGCATGTGATGTGCCCCGGCAGAAGATGCAGTTGAAGGTCCTGATCCTTTGTGTGAGAGGTTAGATCATGTTCTATTCAACTGCATGACATTTTTACCTGAAGTCACTTTCAGCCTAAGGTTTTACATTCACTGACACCCTCATCAATGCTAACCTCTCATTTCCAGTGCAGATTTTGCTCTCATTTAAGCAAGCTCTTTTTTTTTTTTTTTTTTTGAGACAGAGTCTTACTCTGTCCCCCTCAGTAGAGTGCTATGGCGTCACAGCTCATAGCAATCTCCAGCTCTTGGGCTTAGGCGATTCTATTGCCTCAGCTTCCTGAGTAGCTGGGACTACAGGTGCTCACCACAATGCCCAGTTATTGTTTTGTTGCAGTTTGAACTTAGTTGAAAGTTTGGACCTGCCACCCTTGGTATATGGGTGCCCTACCCACTGAGCCACAGGTGCTTCCCTAAGCAAGTTCTTAACAACAAATACAATTTGGAGCCCCAATTTTTTTTTTAATTGTGATTAGGTATATACAGTATAAAGCAGAATATTAACCTGTCAGTAGGGAAAGAAAGAAATAAGGAGCATAGAAAATACTAGAGGATTTCAGTTTTCTGCTTGAGGAAAATTCTGGTTTGGAAACATAAAACAGGTGGTGTTTATGGCTCAAAGGAGTAGGGCACCAGCCCCATATGCCAAAAGTAGTGGGTTCAAACCCAGCCCCGGCCAAAAACCACAAGAAAAACCATAGAAACATAAAACATATTTTTGGAAGATAATGAACAATAAATAGTGGGGTTTTGTTGTTGTTGTTTCTTTGTTTTTAAAACAGAGTCTCACTATGTTGCGCTCAGTAGAGTGCATGGTGTCACAGCTCACAGAAACCTCAAACTCTTGGGCTTAAGTGATTCTCTTGTCTCAGCCTCCCAAGTAGATAGGACCACAGGCACCCGCTACAATACCCAGCTATTTTTGTGTGTGTGTTGCAGTTGTCATTATTGTTTAGCTGGCCCAGACAGGGTTCGAACCATCAGCCTCAGTGCATGTGGCTGGTGCTGTAACCACTGTGCTATGGGTGCCAAGCCATAAATAGTGTTTTTTAAAAAAAAAAAAAAAAAAAAACAACATCCTAGCAGGCTGAGGCAGGTGAATTGTTTGAGCTCAAGAGTTTAAGACCAGCCTGAGCAAGAACAAAATCCTGTCTCTACTAAAATTGAAAAACTAGCCAGCCTTATGGCAGGCACCTGTAGTCCCAGCTACTCAGGTGGCTGAGGAAGACCTTAGGGAAAGGTGGAGTTTGATTGGATGTCAAAGACTGGTGAGGATCACTAATGGAGAGTAGAAGAGAAGAAGAAAAGATGTTCCAGGTAGTGGAAGAAATTTATGAATCCTCAGAAACTGGAGGTCTAAAAGGCCCTAAAAGGCTGGTTGTGATGGCTCACATCTATAATCCTAGCACTCTGGGAGGCCAAGGTGGGTGGATTGCCCTGAGCTCACAGGTTCAAGACCAGCCTGCGCCAGAGCGAGACCATGTCTTTTAAAATTTAGTGGGGCATTGGGCAGTGCCTTTGGCTCAGTGGGTAGGGCACCGGCTCCATCTACTAAGGGTGGCAGGTTTGAACCCGGCCCTGGGCAAACTGCAACAAAAAATAGCCAGGAATTGTGGTGGGCACCTGTAGTCCCAGCTACTTGGGAGGCTGAGGCAAGAGAATCATTTAAGCCCAAGAGCTGGAGGTTGCTGTGAGCTGTGAGACCACAGCACTGTACTGAGGGCCACAAAGTGAGACTCTCTCTCAAAAAACTAACTAAATAAAAATAAAATAAATAAATAATAAAAGGCTCTAAAAGTTAGACAGATAGTATAATGTCTGTGTTTCATATGGTAGCCAAAAATCTCTGAAATATTTTTGTTTCAAATGTCCGAGGCAGGAAAACAACGCTGCCCGCTCATGGTGGTTCTGACAGTGGTGCTCCGTGGCTGATGTTGGCCGCCATCCTTGGCTGAGGAGAAACGGGACCTTCCACAGCCCCAAGAGAGAGAGGCTCTTCTAAAATTTTTAAAAGTATTTTGCACTTAGTGTTTTTCCATCTGCTTCTTTATCAAAGCTGTGTAAAGTTTATGGAAAAATTATCTTTATATTTTCACTGCTTGGCATCATAACTTGAATTGAATCCTGCCAATGATAGTATTTTCATCTAAAAAGACATTGCAACAAAGTTAAAAACCCATACCCATGAATGGCTTGCTCCGGGTGTGGCCTGTACAGTCACCCAGGGTCTGGTGCTGAGAAGGGCCCTCCCTACCTCAGGGGTTTAATGTCTGCAGGCTACTCTTAGGAATCTCAATGATTAAATTGGGCACGGTGGCTCACCCCTGCAACTTCCTAGCACTTTGGGAGGCTGAGGCAGGAGTTTGAGACTAGTCTGAGCAAGAGCAAAACCTTGTCTTTCCTAAAAATGGAAAAAGTAGCCGATGTGGTGATGGGCACCTGTAGCTACTCATTAGGCTAAGTCAAGAGGATCCCTTGAGTCCAGGGCATTTGAGATTGCTATATGATGCCACAGCCCTCTACCCAGGGCAACAAAATGAGAGTCTGTGTCAAAGGAAATCTTAATGCTTTTATCTTTGAATTTGTGTTTTGTAAGAGAAGTTTGATGGAATGAAGGAGCATGTGATGGAGAAGACTTGGAACCTTGGCTTACATGTGGTTCCTTCCTTCCAGGTGGGTTCTCAGCTGCTAGCTCCATGCCTTGCACCTCAAATATTGCCTGACCTTTCCCTTTTAAGCACTTCTGCCCAGGGTGGTAACTGGGTAATATGGGTAGGGGGTGGGGTTACATTCTGCCAGGACTCTCTGCTTTTTATCAAGGACATGGGTATATGGTTGGAGAAGGTCCAGGTCACAAACGTGCACCTTGCCGCATCTTGGGACAGGTGGTGCCACGTGTATTTGGTGAGTCTTTGCAGGGTGAACCACTCTCCCACCTGTGATCTGGTGTGAACTAAAATAAAATCTTATGGCTCCCCCCAGGGGATGACTCACTGGACCTCTTTCTTAGCCAATGGGATCCCCTAAACTGCATTGTTACCCTTGAGAAAGGCAATCTGACATGCCATTTCATGTCCCCCAGCCTTCTTAGAGATGTCCTTTTCAACTCATTAACAGGCCTAAGGGGCTGGGCGTGGTGGCTCATACTTGTAATCCCAGCATTCTGGGAAGCCAAGGGTGGGTGGATTGACTGAGTTTATAGGTTTGAGACAAGCCTGAGCAAGAGTGAGATCCCTTTCTCCCTTAAAAATAGCCAGGTATTGTGGCTGGTGCCTGTAGTCCCAGCTACTTGGGAGGCTGAGGCAAGAGAATCACTTAAGCCCAAGAGTTGGAGGTTGCTGTGAACTATGAGGCCACAGCACTCTTCCAAGGGCAACAAAGTGAAACTCTGTCTCAAAAAACAAACAAACAACAATAACAACAAAAAACCCGGCAGACCTAAGGCCGTGTAAAACATACCTACAGGTCCTCAATATACACAACAAGCCACTGGAGTCTGAGCATGTGCCCTATACTTTGTCTCTGATTCACAGACCCTTATCTTAACTCAGCATTCCTTTTCACTGACTCCTGGTCTATTAGACAGAGTCTAACTTTTCAGCCAATTGTCAACTAAAACATCTTTAAACGCACCTAATAACCTGTGGGCACCTGCCTTGAGATGTCTCACCTTTTGGGCCAAACTGATGTATACTTTGCAGGGATTGATTTATGACTTTACCTGTCTCCCTGAAATGTATAAAACAAACTGTAACCCCTACCACAACAAGTCCACTTGCTCAAGGTTTCTTGGGCATGGCTCTATACCATGGCTCTCAAATTGGGCTCAGAATAAACCTCTTTAAATTATTTTACAGAGTATGGCTTCTTTTCCTTCAACACTGGTTACCAAGTGCCTCCCAGAGCCTAGCTTGCAATCTTAAGGGGAGGAGGGAGATGCCTGTCTGCCATGGGTTGTAGTAGTAGGCCATGTCCATGTCCAGAAGAGGTTGACTTCCTGTTCCTTGCAAGGCAGAGTGTCAGTCCTTCAGGTGGCTGGAGAGTAGGTGAACCTCACAGGGGGTTGGACAGTGGGTGCAGAGTCCTGGAAGGAGGTCCTGGGATGTCTGTGATCATCTGCACTCATTCTGCAAGTATCCCAGTACGCTGGAACACGACACTGAATAGCAAATAAAGCCTGGGTGCCATGGCTCATGCCTGTAATCCTAGCACTCTGGGAGGCCAAGGCAGGTGGATTGCCTGAGCTCATGGATTCAAGACCCGCCTGAGTAAGAGCAAAACCCCATCTCTAAAAATAGCCTGGCATTGTGGTGGTTGCCTGTAGTCCAAGCTCTTTGTGAGGCTGAGGCAAGAGGATCATTTGAGCCCAAGAGTTTGAGGTTGCTGTGAGCTGTGACACCATGGAACTCTACCCAGGGGACACAAAGTGAGACTGTCTAAATAAATAAAGAGCAAATAAAAACACAATGAAGACTTGAGAGAAAGGAGAAACAAAAACCTTTTGGATGTTAGTAGCTTTAACAGCACTTTTGCCCATGCTTTCTGAAAAAGGCACCCACATCATGTTTCAGTAGGCCCTCGAAATTATGTAGCCAGTCCTTTTGTAAGCATTCTACTTATTTTTCCTTTCATGGTAACAGACTATAACATCAGAAGTGATGATATGTCTTCCATTATACTGAAAATAAGCCAATTTTTACAACACATCGTATTAATCATCAATTATATTTGATGGGTTTAGCAAAAGGGAAGCAATTTTTCTCATCCCCATAAGACTTACTATGTTATTAAATTCACTTTATCATATGATTTAAAATTAATAAGCAGGGAAGAAAATGTAGTAGTTGCCAGTAAAATTCCATTTTAAGTTGTAGTAATTTCTTTTCTGGACTGGATGTTCTTGGTATCCAGGAATCATGATATAGAATGTTGCTTGCATATAGGTATTATATCACATAAGATAATTTATTTTCAGTCCTGGGGCAGTCAAATCCTCTAAGAATAAAATAACCATTAAAAATAATTGAATCTGGCTCGGCGCCTGTGGCTCAAGTGGCTAAGGCGTCAGCCACATACACCTGAGCTGGCTGGTTCAAATCCAGCCCGGGCCTGCCAAACAATGATGGCTGCAACCAAAAAATAGCCAGGTGTTGTGGTGGGCACCTGTAGCCCCAGCTACTTGGGAGGCGGAGACAGGACAATCGCTTAAGCCTAGGAGTTGGAGTTTGCTATGAGCTGTGATGCCATAGCACTCTACCCAGGGCAACAGCTTGAGGCTCTGTCTCAAAAAAAATGATAATAATTGAATCTTTGAAATATGCTTTTCTTGGCTCGGCGCCTGTGGCTCAATTGGCTAAGGCGCCAGCCACGTACACCTAAGGTGGCGGGTTCGAATCCCCAGCCCGGGCCCGCCAAACAACAATGATGGCTACAACCAAAAAATGGCCGGGCGTTGTGGTGGGCGCCTGTGGTCCCAGCTACTTGGGAGGCGGAGGCAGGAGACTCGCTTGAGCCCAGGAGTTGGAGGTTGCTA
>CAUYQV010050660.1:0-25128 GCA_963574575.1 Galagoides demidoff
CTACTGAAATTCAGGTATTCTCCTTCATCTACCCTAATTAGGCTACACTACCTCTAGCCTCGGTTAAGAAATCCCCTGTACCATCCAAATCCTTCTTTACTAGTGAAATCACTAACCACCAATGAAAAGTGTATTCGTACCCTCCTACCCTTCTTGCTTTCTGTACCCGATAAAAACTTCCTCCACATTGGGTTCGAGACTCTTCCTCAGTGTGTATGCCAGGAGAGTCCAGGCTCAGGCTTGGCCCGGGCCTGAAGGCTCGTCCTTGGCTTGCGTGCCAGGAGAGTCCGGGCTTCCTGGGGCCTGAATAAAACTCACCTCTTGCTTCTTACATCGGAGTGTGTCTCGGACTGTTTGCTGGAGGTCACCTGGGAGAATTTTCGGGCATAACAGTGATCCTCTTGCCTCAGCCTCTGGAGTAGCTGGGGTTGCCTGCCAAATGCCTATTTTTAGAGACAAGGTCATGCTCTTGCTCAGGCTGATCTGGAACTCCTGAGCTCAAGGAATCCACCTGTGTTGGCCTCCCAGAGTGCTAGGATTACAGGTGTGAGCCACTGTGCCTGGCCTACTTTGCCTTTTTAGTTACAGTATGTACCCATACTGAGACCAATCAGACAGAATATGCCCCAATGGGTTGTGATTTGGGATTGAGACCTGAGCTTCCATAATACAGACCAGGTATAGAAACACCGGGTTTCTGGAAAATGAAACCAGAACTGACAAGAACTAAAGTTCTCAGTGTGCAACCAGAATAAAGCATGATGACATCAGTAGGTATGTGACAGCAGAATCCAAAGACCCCCAGGAGAAATCTCCTGCAGCAGTGCTGCTAGGATTGTTTGAGCACTGCACCCCGGGCCTGCCTGTCCAGGCAACCACTAGGCTTCCCCCGGATCAGGACTTACCAGAGCAGTCTAGGGCTCCCTCTGTTACCAGATGAAGAGGGTCCAGCCACCTGCCACTGTCAGCCAATATGCAGAGATGGGAATAGGTCCACCAAACTTTATTTGTCAGAAGGCCAGTGATTCTGGAGAACAATGAGAGTAGCCTCTCCAAGACTGTTCGGTTCTTCCCTTTCCAAAATCACAGTTTTATACATAAAAGTTCAAAGCAGAGACCACATTAACCCTTATTTTAAAAAATAATCAGCATAACTCAGTAACCTATTACAACATTTCCAGTTCGAAATTTAATCTCTTAAATCAATCCTCCTGAACTACTCAAGATAGGATCTTTAGGTAGGAGCTAAATTTATAAAACAATAAGAATGGAAGAAATGAGGTGATGGTCATGTAGGACCTAAACTGACCAGACCAGCTGTGTGGTCTCGGCCATAGCCTGACTAACTCCATCTGATTCTCACTACATGGGCTCTCAGTTTGGTGTCCTTCCTCCACTGGATCCAGTGGTCTGACTTTGGCTATCCGCCTAGTCTACCTTTGTTCTTCCCATTTTTAGGTTCTGTTTCCCCAACCTGCCTGGTGAGTCTAACTGTGGTCCAGTGGCCTTTCAGTTCACACTCGCAGGTCCTGCTGCATGTAATTAAAAACCTGGGCTGGTAATCTTAGCACTCTGTGAGGCCCAGGTGGGTGGATCACTTGTGTTCAGGAATTCGAGACCAGCCTGAGCTAGGGTAAAACCCCATCTTTACTAAATATAGAAAAAAAACTAGCTGGGTGTTGTGGCAGGTGCCTGTAGTTCCAGACACTTGGGAGGCTGAGGCAAGGGGATCACTTGAGCCCAAGAGTTTGAGGTTGCTGTGAGCTATGTTGACTCCAGGGCACTCTACCAAGGGCAACAAAGTGAGACTCGGTCTCCAAAAAGAAAAAAAAAAAAGGGTGGTGGCCAAAGAGGGCTTTAGAGAACAGGTGATGATGGACGAACTACCTCTTAGTGAGAGTCCAAGTTTCTCTGATGGCTGGAGGGAGAAAGGGCATTCTAGCTGGGGGAGCCGTGCTCACCGGAGTGGGGGTGTCATAGGTGGCTGATTTGCCAGGATGCAAGATGGAGAGCTGGGAGACGATACCAGAAAGACAGGCAATAAACCACCCTGTTTACTGTTAAGGAGCCTGAATCTCTCCTGTAGCCCCAAAGGAAAGGTTTGCTGAATGTGAAGTTAATGTCACCAAACAGAAAAGCGGAATTTGCAAAAGGATGTTCAAAAGAGCATCTCACGGAAAAATGAGTTCCAGATTTAATAAGCACCTTGAAGGTCGGTTTAAACCTAGTACTCCCTCCCAAATCCCGGTATCTCAGGATTTGGTTTTGCTTCTCTGCTAGTCTAGGTTAAGGTGGAGTCTCTTCCGCAGGTGTGAGGGCTCCTCTTCTCCCTAGCCTGACACTCAAAACTCTGGGGCCAGGCTGGATGTTCAACATTGTGTGAGAGTCCCCAGATCAGTCTGCCAGCTCAAGGCCACAGGGAGGGATCAGAGGCTCTTCAGCTGCTTTTCACAGAACATCCCCTCTCCCAATTCATAAGGGAAAAGAATTTTGCCCTGGACTCTGGGGCACAGAGGGGAGCCTGCCCAGGACCAGGCCCTTGGGAGCAGGCTCTGGGAGAGGGGCAGTGCAACTCATCTTCCCCTCTACAAGAGAGCAACCAGTCCTGGGCCTCAGGTGAGTGATCCTGACCTTCTGTGCTCCCTCTGTACACTTACTCCACAGTTTCTGAGCGTTGGGTGAGGCAACTCGGCGGATCCCAACCTGAGCACTCACGCAGGTACCGACCCTCGCCTCCAGTGCCTCAGAGGCGCCACAGGCCTGGCCGCCCCGGGGTGCTAAGCCTCTCGTGGTCCTAGTGAAGATCCATCCCTAATTAAGTTCTTCCGGTCCCCTGGCCGCCAGGTGCGCCTTTCGCTGGAAGGTGCTAATTCCTGTCCCCTTTGTGTCCGCTGCATGCTCAACCCTTTCGGGAAGCTCCCCTCCCGCGGCCGCTGCCCCCCTTCCCTTGCCCATTGAGCTGCAGAAGCGCTGCCAGAAAGGTCACGTCTAAGCGCCCACCCGGAGAGCCCTGTGGGTATATAAGGGAGGAGGAGAGAGACCGACCTAGCGGCGGCGAAGGAGGAGAAAGAGGGGAAGAGAAGTGACCGACAAAGGCAGCCGGCCAGCCTTGTCCCCAGGAAGCAACCTGCGGGAGGCGACAGGTGAGGACGCGGCGGCGCTGAACCGCGCTCTTCCCCGGGACCCTCACCCCATCTTCGGCTGCTCTTGCCAGCTGGGAAGGCAAATTTGGGCGCCTCTGGCTTGCCGTGTCCCGAGTTCTTTGAGAACTTTCTGTGCTGCCTGCGGTATGACAAGCGGAGCCGCGCGGCGAGGGCCAGCGTCCCGTGCCTTCCAGGGAGCCCGCGGCCTCTGCTGCCCCCAGGGTCCGCCGCTTTCCGGGGGGATCACGACGCTCGGGTGGGGAAACGGGGCGGCGGGCTGCTAGGAGCCTTGGGACTACAAACCCCTTCTAGGGAGGTCCCCGGAGACCCCCGTCCTTTGATTCCTCTTCCTACAGATATTCGGGAGAGATATCGCTTCTTCCAACTCGGATACCACAAATTAATGTTGGAAATGGCATCAGGAAAGAAAAGACTAAAAGTCACAATAAACTCCCTACCTTCCAGACTTTTTGGATTCAGATCACTGAATCCCTGTTTTCCTTCCCACCTTAGCGCACCCGAGGTGGCCGCAGGATGATTACATGATTCTTAGGTCCACTACAAGACAGGACAGTCAAGTCCCTCCTCTCCAAGACCCAGATGGGGGCTAAGCACAGGTGACCGGGAACTGTCCAAGGTCCTGAAAAGCTCTGTCTAGTTTCGGAAGCCCTGAGAGGACCATAGCCTTGGCCGTTTATCCCACAAACCTTGATGAGTTTGAACTGATCACAGTGAGTTTCCAGTGAAGGAAGGACAGTCCGCTAGGCATTAGACTTCCCTAAGTTCTTCATATATAAGTAGGGGTGGGGTGTTTCTCATGGTATGGCTGGAAGGAGCCAAGGAAGATAAAAACACAGGTTTATTTTGTAGATTTATGAAATAAGTAGAGATGATAGGTAATTTAATAACAATATTCCTTTGACACTTTTGTTATAGGACTTAACACATGTGTGTCATGGTCCAAGGACAGAATTCTGCATCTCTGATCCTCTGATCTTTACAGGAGGGCATGACCAACGTGCAGTTTTAGAGTAACAAAATGTTTTATTTGAGAGTTCCCTCACACATGTGACGTTCTGATAAGTGTACTTCTATTATAAAGTTAATGTAAGGATTAACTGCACGCTGCTGTTTTTCCAGGGGTTTCAATATTGGATTATGGCACTTTTCCTACTTAGAAAAAGCACAGTATTTGACGTTTCCTCATTATTTTGTTGCTTTTAAAAAATGACACAAATAAGGTAATATTTGTTCATTGTAGAATAATGGAAAATATACACAAGCAAAAACAAGTTGCTTTCAGGAATCCATCTAATATTTTAGCAGTAGAATAAGAGCTCTGAGGGGATGGGGAGGGAAAATGTTACCCCGCTACAGCACAGCCAGTAGAGCAGAAGGAGAGGACGTGCTCACTGGGGCCTTTTGCTAAGGCCTGAAATCATGAGGGAGGCTTTTAGCAAATGCAAATCGTTGTGGAATGGCCGTCTCTGAGAATTGAAATATAGCTGAGGGAACTGTCAGATCTGTATGATTTTTTTTCTACTAACATGTTATTTTACACGCGCCCTCAGTGACATAACTACCATTTTTTCTGCTTCTGTAACATCTGGGCATTTTGAGGACCTGGATGGGCTATAGGGTCTCAGAGCTTTAATCCAATTGTTTTGTCTGCCAAGTGTGGGCTGTGTATTTGAACTGGAGCGTCAGCAGTCTACAACAGGAGCAGCAAGTCCCTTGGCGTCACATGGAGACCCCAACGTCAACCAATGCTGTTTCCACATTGCCCCTTCTGCAGAGGCGTGCAGGGCCGGTCAGTGGCTGCTAGCGCCACCTGATGGCTACTCAGAGGACGCTCAGCCGTTCCTGGCAACCCTTCGGAAGCCGTGCCGGAGCTGGCGGGGCTCACGGGGACGGGATTGAGGTGGGGCAGAGAGAAGGAAGTGGCTCCCTGCAGCAGACAATGAGGGCCAGGAGGACTTTCACTTCCAAAGCCTCCCCCATAAAAAAGATTTGGCCCTCACCTTCCCACATGAGAGATTTCTTTTAGGCAAACTTACTTTAAAATGCAAATGTTAATTAGGAGGCAAGACATTTAGTCATCCACATTTTAATGTGAATTACTTTTCTCATGTAATAAGGTTTCTTCTAGCAGCTGACTGAGAAGATGTGAAATCTAGAATGATTGAGAGGCTGGTGAGCTGATCACAGACCTCAGGGTGGCTTCAGGGTGCTGACCTGAATAGAACTGAGAAGCATGAGAGTTAGCTGTGTTGGGGAAGGGGGTGGTGGACACAGGGGCCAAAGGTACCATAGGTGCCCCCTCCTTACTACCCTGTGGCCTCTTGACCTCAGCATCTACCCAAAGGTGCTTCCTGCCTGCTCACACCAGAAGGTAGTCCCCCCCCCCACCTATATATCCCCTTCAAATCCAGCTATTTTAGACCACATTTGAGAGACCTAGAGAACAAGAGGTATGATATGTAATGTGTTCAGAAGATGAGACAATTTAAAAATAATTGATATCTGCTTTAGAACTAAATCTGAATTTACTGGGGTCTGGGTAAAGAGATCACTTGACTGATTTGTGTTTGGGACATCAAATTAGGTTGTGTGCAGTCTTGACCAATCTGGCCAGTGGTTTTATTTGCTTCTATATAACTCTAATATTAACAGGAAACAGAGTTCCAGAAGAATAATAGGATCCTGGTGAAAGATAAAGGAAAAAGATCACCTTGAGCTGGAATTTCAGTTCCTTTGTCTTTCCTACGTAACTGCCCTCCCCTGGATCTGAAGCATTTGAACTATCGCTTCATGTAGAGAAGGAGAAAGCTCTGTGCTGGGAGCAGGAGAATTTAGCCTTACCATGTCATGAAAACCAAATGGACTTCAATTTCCCCATCTCCTAAATGAGGGGCTGAACCAAGTGATCCCCCAAATAGCTACCAGCCCTCACCTTTTTAGGGGTCTGAATTTAACCAGACATAATGGGAAAATTACCTACAGTTTACTCAGGTCTCTCTCCCTATCACGACTCACACCACCCTGCTTACCTCTCTTCTGCTCAGCACTGCTCCTGTCCTCAAAAATCCTTAAACTCCACAAGTGAGTTTGTTAATGTTGGCTTCAGGTCCTTCCTGGTGAGTGGCCAACATTGTTCTGCTCCTTGCAGGGGTCCCTCCAATCTTGTTTGCTTCTGCAGAGCCTCAGCCTGCCTGGAAGATGCCGAGGTCGTGCTACAGCCGCTCAGGGGCCCTGTTGCTGGCCTTGCTGCTTCAGGCCTCCATGGAAGTACGTGGCTGGTGCCTGGAGAGTAGCCAGTGTCAGAACCTCACCACGGAAAGCAACCTGCTGGTACGTGGGCTATGGCTGCCATCTTGGTTTGGACATCAGATGAGACTGGGGCTGGGACAGTTCAAAGGGGAGCGGTATGGAGAGAAGGAAATTCATTTCCAGTGATGGGGTGATCCAACCCAGGCCAGGAGCAAAACTTTGTAGCAAAATCAAAACTAGGCCACTGAGGGGAGGAAGCAGCTTCAGGGAGATTCATAATTTCTGCTGGAGTATCCTTGCTCCCTGGCTTATCTTCTACAGAGACCTCACACCATTTAAACTATTTAGCGATAGAAGCAGAATAAGTGATCCCTCTATTAATCCTATATTTTCAATCTTTTAGCCCCCAAATAATTCCTTTTTAAATAACCTCGTATCACTCAACATTTTCACTCTGTATTGCTTCCTCTATTATCTACTACCAGTTGCAAAGTCTGCTAAGTCGTTCCACGAATTACCTCTAGAGAAGAAGGAAAATCCAAGGCACTGTTTTTCTGTAACTGATGCTAAATGTCTTATGCTTCAGGCCTCCTGTCAAGTTCTTCTGCAGTCTTTCCAGAAGCATGTAAAGGCCCTTTGTGCCAGGCTGGAGCTTATTCCAGGTGGCCACAGGGAGTGAGTGTGTGTGTATGTTGAGTGGCATAAATAAGAAATGATATGAAGTCTAAAGATTAAAAGACACACTACTGATGTTAGTGACTGAGATTTTATCCTGATGCCAGCACCTACCAGGTGAGGGGATGCACATCATTGCCTGTATGTCTTGCCAATGGAGAAGCGGGAGACAGAGCAGGTTTTATGTATAATATAAAATAGAAACAGAGAACCCAGGGGATTCTGTTCAGAGAGACAAAGGAATTTCTTGATTTGAGACATCCACTGCATAGCCTCTCCTGGTGAGAGCTCGCCTGGGAAGGAGCACCACACACAGAGGCCATGAGTGCTAGTTCCAGTTCTGTCACTAATCAGCTGTGGAACCATAACCAGGTCCTCTCACCTCTCTGAGCCTCCAGTTTCATTGTCTAGAGAAAGGGAGTGTAAATTAGATAATTCTTACTTTCCACTGTTAACATTCTGCAGTATTAGAATTCTAAATCCCTGGAGTAGGAAGTTTCCAACTCAATAGTGTATGGGATCCTTTTGTTTTCTTCTCCACATTTCCCAGGTAACTGAAAACTCAAGGCTTAGGTCACTGAACTAAGCAAATATGTATGGCAGTTGAGTCCTCTAGGGATAGGGAGCAGCATATGGGCTTAGGGCGTGTAATGGAAATGGCTCTGCTTTCCATCTCTTCCTCTGATCAGAATGAGGAGACAGGGAAATGAGCCCTCTCAGCCTAAAGCCTACTGATTGGGGAACAGTAAATGGATTTTTAGCTCCCAAGACTTGAAAGAACCAGAGAAAGTGCTTGGTAGGTGCAGGAAAAGGGCTGGGGTAGGGCATAAAGTGGGTGTGCAGATCCCCAGGTAAGATTGAGGCATTATTGAAAATACTGGCCCTAGAAACCAGACTTCTGTCACCTGTAGAAATTCTCCCCCAAATTTCAGTCCCACCCCTCCCTGGCCTTGAATTAAACCACGTTTGTTTATTCAATGTTCATCTGACCTTCTGGGAGCAATTCCTACCTATCAGGCATATAACGGTAAGACAATGACGCTGCTCACAAAAGCTATGGGGGGGATAGGCCAGCAGACCACCAGTAGGGATGGGGGATGTTAGAGTTGCCAGGCAGAAGCATTCAGGGGGTACAGAGAACAAGAGTGATGCGCCCAGGTGAGTTTTAGGCCATGTCCCTGAGCGCCAGGATGACACGGTGGACTAACAGGCTGGGCCTGGAGGCCTCACGAGGCACCATGGCGCCCTGGGCCCAGGCTCCCTCTCCCTCACGCCCCGGCGTCTTCTCCTAGGAGTGCATCCAGGCCTGCAAGGCCGACCTCTCGTCTGAGACGCCAGTGTTCCCGGGCAATGGCGACCAGCAGCCGCTGACCGAGAACCCCCGGAAGTACGTCATGGGCCACTTCCGCTGGGACCGCTTCGGCCTCCGCAACGGCAGCACCGGCTCGGAGCAGGGGAAGCGCGAGGAGGAGGTGGCGGCGACAGGCGAGGGCCGCGCCCCGGAGCCCGCCGGCCGCCCCAAGCCCCGCGGCGATGGCGCCGAGCCGGGCCCCCGCGCGGGCAAGCGCTCCTATTCCATGGAGCACTTCCGCTGGGGCAAGCCGGTGGGCAAGAAGCGGCGCCCGGTGAAGGTGTACCCCAACGGCGCCGAGGGCGAGGCCGCGGAGGACTTCCCCGTCGAGTTCAAGAGGGAGCTGGCCGGCCGGCGGCCCGAGGCGGCGCTCGAGCCCGACAGCCCTGCCGAGGGCGCGGGGGCGCTGGCCGACCTGGAGCACGGCCTGGAGTTGGCGGTCGGGAAGAAGGACGAGGGGCCCTACAGGATGGAGCACTTCCGCTGGGGCAGCCCGCCCAAGGACAAGCGCTACGGCGGCTTCATGACCTCGGAGAAGAGCCAGACGCCCCTGGTGACGCTCTTCAAAAACGCCATTGTCAAGAGCGCGCACAAGAAGGGCCAGTGAGGACTAAGAGGGGCACTAGGGCGTCTCTCTCCGGGAAGTCGTCCCTAAAGCACCCTGCCCTCACCCGCCCTGCTGCTGCGGGCATTCAGCCTCTTAAAGCTGTCTGTAGATAGGAAATAAAAACCTTTCAAGTTTCGCATCAGATTCTGACTTTGTAGACTATGAATAAATTAAAAATACATAGCGATCAAAATATTTGAGCAGGCACATAATGGTTTCCATGTGATCAAGTTGTAGAATATTTCACAGGACATAGATGGTGCAAAGGGAAAGAAAACGTGCTTCCTTCCCTTGCCCCATAAGCGGATCTTCAGGGGACCAAATGGTTTGGGTGATGGCTCAGGATTTTCCACCCTCCTTGAGTGGAAAGGCTGCACAGCTGGCATGGGTGCTGAAAGGCAGGATTCCTACCCGAGGGCTCAGGCTCCCCTGGCTTCCTGTGCAGCTCCAGAATCCTGGGTGTGGGATGTCTGCTGAGGCTGACCCCGGCTTGGGATGGCGCTGGGTTGTCAGGTGGGAAGCTGTGTAAACTGCCTCCTTTGATCTAAGTCCTCACTGTCCTTTTAGCAATTGATGTGACCATAGGCAAGTCCCTGAATTTCTCCACAATTTAGTTCTCTCATCTACTCTTCCTAGTGTGGGCACTAATGTGAGGATTACAGGAGAAAATGGATGTAATCATTTTTGAATCATTGACAAGCTAAGTGTGAGAGCTGAGGGTTCGTATCAGTTCCAGGTACTCTCAAACACAGGCATGGTATCTGTCTCTCTTTCATCACCTCTTCCTGACTCCCAAATGGAAACACACATACACACACTTGTTTAAATACAACACAATAGACACAAGTACTTCTTCCAGCCCTTTAGGCTCAAGCCCTGATGGAGGTCCTCTGACTACCCCTGCTGTACCCAAGCTCCTCCTTTCCCATGTGGTCCAGCTCCCTCCATGCTCAGTACTCCACACTCACAACAGCCTCCGCTCTCCTCATCTCCATTCACTCTCCACTCTCAACCCATCATTGCACATTCTTCATATTAATGTATACAAAATCTTGGTTTTCACACATCTCCTGGTTTAAAAGTCAAAACAGTGCCCTCGCCCCAGTTTTCCATCAATTCCAAACTACTACTAGGCATGGCTTGTGGAGTCCTTGTCAACAGGGCTTGCTCTCTTTACCAAAGTTTGTTGCCCACATTTTGCCCAAATGAAGTTTCTACCTTTCACCTATTGGTCTCTTCATTGTTCTCCCATCCTTCCTCACCCTCTACCTGGAACCCTCCACATTCCTCTGCCTTTTGGATGCTGTCCTTTTTTTATTATAAGCCCAGGGTCTCAGGTCAACCTCCTGTGGCAGTGTTTCCATCCCTCTCTGCACTGGATGACAAACTCCTTGCTGCATGCATGTCTTATTCTCTCCTCTCTGGGAATTTCCAAGCTCCACAAGGCAGAAGTCAGGTGTTGTGTTTCTTTCTTTCTTTTTTTTTTATTATTTTTTTTGAGACAGAGCCTCAAGCTGTCCCCCTGGGTAGAGTGCCATGGCTTCACTGCTCACAGCAACCTCCAACTCCTGGGCTCAAGCGAGTCTCCTGCCTCAGCCTCCCAAGTAGCTGGGATCACAGGCGCCAGCCACAACGCCCGGCCATTTTTTGGTTGCAGCCATCACTGTTGTTTGGCAGGCCCGGGCTGGATTCGAACCCGCCATCCTAGGGGTATGTGGCTGGCGCCCCAGCCGCTTGAGCCACAGGTGCCAAGCCTTGTGTTTCTTTCTTATATCCCCATGGCATTTTTACAATGCTGGGGCCACAGGTTTGCACGTTTGCACACATTTACACTTCACAAGAGACTCACAGATAACAGAGATGCACAAGTACATGTCAACTGCATTAGGCATACCAGCGGATGGTACGGATCAAAGCCAGCTGGGAATATTTGTGTATAGCACTTAAATACACGTAATTTTGGTGCTCTAGGAGTTCACAATGAAAGAAAATTGGAATGTATCCTGGGACATCCTGATTTGAGGGGAGTCAGAAAGGCAGATTTCTTATGACAAGATTTCCCCTAGGGAGGTTACGTGAAATGGGCTAGAACGAAACCAGGCCCAGGCCTTCCTAACTGAGGATGCGCCCCTGCTGGGTATCCTGATTCTTAGGTTTCCATATCCATTGCAGCCTTTCCCTTCCGCCTCTTTTCTTTTGAGGCAGGTAGAGTAATGGTTGGTGGGGGTGGCTAAATGTCAGTGGTACCCTGTTGGTATTTTCAGATTCCATTTGCCTCTCAAAAAACCATTTACTTTAAAGAAATCAAAATAGACAGCCATGTGGTGACAACATTAACATTTATTTGAAAAGGGCATCACAGAGGCTCATTGGGAAATTGCGACTAATAGTCCTAAAGAGTGAGTGTGCTAAGAGTCCTGCCACCTACACTTCTTCCCACTCCCCTCTTTCCCTCCCCCTAAAATAAAATGAATATGATTCAATGAGTTTAAAATACAGAAAACTGCCACAGGCACTAATTCTGCACTCACGTATAAATACGTCAGCTACTATATACATATATGGTCGACTACGAACTACATTACACACACATGGGCACACCCACTCAGCCAGGTCATGGAGTCTTAATGCACACAAACACGTGACGACGTCTGGGCTGCAGCATTAGTGGACTTACAACTCTACACTCCATGTGTCTGGACCTACAGTCGTGGAGGAAGAGCTCAAAGGGGCACAAGATGGGCTTGTGAAGCCCTGTGGTCCCTGCAGGAGGAGACCTGATCAGCCAAGTGGTGCTAAAGGACAGCACAGAAAACTGCCTTCTGGTCCCAACAGGGCCACAAAGCCCTTCCGCTGCCCCTGTCTCTTCCCACTTCCCCAGCTAGCCAGACTCTAGGCAAGCCCACCATGACCATCCCTCTTCAGACCTAGGCCAGAAGATTTCTAGAGATAAGGGGATAAACAAGCAACCAGCCGCCCTAAATCTTCTCTCTAGCTGAAAGGAGGATGCCTTGTTAGCACAGCCTGCTTGCCAGGGCCTGGGGTCACAGAAAGTGGGCACAGACTGTCCTGGTGAGATGACCTCCCTGTCTACCTTTAAACCTAATACTCAGCCTAACAGCGTTTAGTCTTTTTCCATGGGCCCCCAACCAGCCAGCTCCCATTTTCAGGTCATGAAGAGAAATTGGGAAAAACAGTCTTGCTGTTTTCTCAGCAGCACTCTCTGTAGCCAGGTTGGAAGGCAACTGCAAAGCATCGGACCCAGGGCCCTCAGAAGAGCCCAGAGGTTCGGCCTTTGAGCTATTCAGATGAACCTCAGAGCTATTTGATTCTTAGTCCATTTGGAACCTGTTCTATGGGATCTGTAATGTGCAAGGCAAAGGGGAGCACAGACACAACATTCACGCTTCTTCAAGTGCTTCAGAGGGGCCCAGGCCCACCCTCTCCTGCTTGTCCATTTACATTTGTGTATGAGGCCAGGGGCTGGATAGAGGGGCGTAACTGGAGGACTTTTCTGGTTCTTCTGACCTGTTGGGTCTTCCACTCTGGTGAGGAGGCTGTTTAGGAGATAAGAAAACACTTATTTCTGCTTTATAAAGAGAGAGGAAAATGGAAACAGGCACAGGGCCCTGGGGGTCCCACTGCAAGGAAAACCACGGCAGCCCTTGTTGGTGCCTTTGCTGATCCAGCGCTCGTGCATCTGTGGACTCAACCACTCGGATTCTCCAGCACACTCCACTCCTACCTGCTGAGTTCTGTCAGCAGACTGCTTACCAAACTGCCCTTGCCCCACAAAGCCAGAATCCCCAGTGGCTTTGGAGAGCGGCTTGCTGGCTCCTCTTGGCTCCAAGTGACAACAGAGAATGGCACCACAGATGTTAGGGGGCTTGGAAGACAGGATACAGGGATGTCAACAGCCTGGGCACCTTCTTTCCCTCTAGATCCCATCAAGCTCTGCTTTGCCACCGTCCCAGGGCTCATGGTGGTGTGGTAAAGGAGATTATTTAATTTGCCATTTAATTTTTCATTCCAGTCAACACCCACCTTAACATTTCTGATTCTGAGGTATGGCCAGAATCCAGGTTTCACTCCATGTCAACAGGCAGCCTAGTATGCTACTGAGTGTAAATTTAAACTGAAACTCAAAAAAATGACCAGTCCTCCAAAAGAAGTGCATCCTTGCTAAACAGTGGTGATGTAAAGGAAAGCCTCCCGTGGGTAGATGGAGAGGAAATAGTGGTCGAGTCTATGTAGAATGGGAACCTGTTCTCTCTCTCTCTTCCCTGGAGGAATAGAGACAGCTGAAGAGTCCTAGAGTCTCTGATTCCATAGAAAGACACTCCAGGGAAGTGAGTCCTAAGTTCTGGGGCCCCACAGGCAGTGCTCAGGGTGAAGTTGCCATGGTGGTAGACCTTGACATCAAGTAGACACAATGAAGAAACAAGTCTGGCATCAAAGCAAGCATCTGATAAGACACAGGAAGGCCCAGTGAGGAGAGACGTGTTTGTGGCTCAAGATTTAGATTTTGTTTACAGTTTCTTCCAAAGGTTATTTGCCTTCAAATGTCTTATTTTAAACTTGGTTTCTTAATATGAAAATATTAAAGAGAAATCTAAGCTCATGCTTGTAAATTTGGGTTGAGCATAAGCCAAAATGCCATAAAGCATAGCCAAAAGCCATGGGGGTGGGCAGGAGCCTCCATGCCTGAGCCCTGCAATCACACAGGCCACCTGGAAGCCACGTGCCCACAGCACCAAGATGGTGACCAGGGGAAGAGCTTCATCTGATGTGTGGAAACAACAGCAGAGGGTCAGTAGCCCCCACTCCAAGAAATTTATTGCACATATAATGGGAGGTGCATGTGTTAAGATTCTCCTTGAATATGGAAAATACATCCATCTATCCCAGTAACCAGGCTCTACCTGTGCATCATGGGGGGCCAAATGTACCGTGCATGGGGTGTAATTAAGGGTGTCCTAAGAAATAGCCCACTTCTGGCCCCATGTCACATTGCCTAAAATTATACTCTAAAAGGGGATTCTCAGCTACTCAAGAGGCTGAGGTGGGAGGATTGGAGGGGCAATCCCCAGGAGTTCAAGGTCAGCCTGGGTGACATAACAAGACCCCCATCTCTAAAAAATTAACAAAAAATTCCTTTGAGTTAAGAAATCTACTCACTCTGTGTCTTTTTAAAAAGCAAACTCTCCAGGGAGGGAACATTTGACCATTTATACCTTACTGTGAGTTATATGAGCTCAGAAAACTTATGGAGAATTTGATTGGAGGAGAAGGAAAGACTATTTTGGACCACACTGCCCTGGCACAGGAGGGGGCCCAGGTGAGGTTCTGGGAGGCACTGTCCATGTGTCAGCTCCTTGCTGCACTTGTCAGTTACATACAGAGACAGGGACAATGGAAACCCAGAACTCATGGGGGTCTCTACTGCCTCTTCCAGGCCACAAAAGTTGCCAGATGGTATCGATGTCCCAGACTTTGTCCAACGAGTGAAGACATCATTGCAATAGCAGGTGCTAGATCCTTCTTGAAATTATCCAAAAGGTTGACTTTGACTTCAGACATCCTTGAGTCCCAGAGGCCCCCCAACCCTGCTGCATGGCTGGGGCCTCCTCCATAGGAGGGGATGTGGGCAGCCCTCGGGTCCCTGAAGTGCCTCCCTTTTTGCACCTGGGTTTTCTCGTTCTGCCTTCCCTCAACCCAGAGGTTCTAGGAATACCTTGGAACTCACAGAAAAAAGAGACCCAAAAGAAGCCAATTCAGAAACATACCCAGAAGACACAGGTCCACGGGGGTAGGGGTGGGCTATAAAAGCTCCCACTGAACAATGGAGGTGACAACATGCTTTAGCAGGACAGGGACTCGCTCTAACCACGGCTACCTGCAGCCCATCCCGTGCTGTCCCCCCCCCCCCATGCTCTCTCTACCCTCAGCTCCTATTATAATAGTAAAAAGAAACATGAACAGATGACTGGAGAGGGAGTGAGGGAGTGGGAGACACAGCAGAGATGTGAGGGGGCTGCTCAAATGAAAGCATCCATCTCTCACTCTGTCATGTCTCTCCAAGGTGAGCCAGCTTGGAAAGGTTGGTTGCTCCCGACCTCAGTCTACAGCATCCTTCGATCAACAAGGCCCCATCTAGTCCCCTCTTCTGGGGAGTGGCAGATGCACCCCTGATACACCCCTCCTCTCAACACACCGAGCAGGAGCTTCTCAGTCCCTTAGCTGCTCCCTGGAGACACCCCATGTTTCACTGCCCCGCTGACACAAAAGAGAAGACAAAGGGCACAGGTGAGATGCTTATTGGCTGCGCAGGGGCGGGTGGCTGGATCTCCCTCTGGGCAGGCAATGAGGGGTCGGAGGACCAAGAAGGACCAGAGCGTCTCCACCTTTGCTCAGCTGGGGAGCAGCCACTGCCTCGGTGACTTTTTCTCAGAGATCTCAGCTAGATTTCCAGGTGGTCAGGTGGGCGTGAGGGTGAGTCTCTTCCTCAGACTCCATCCCCCTGAGGAGCTCTCCCTCTTGGAATTCAGTAAACGCACAGATCGGGAAACTTCATCTCATAGACGGGGATGGAATGGTTCTGCGGCTGACCGTAGGCTGCGGTGATGGTTCCTGATGGACTCGGAGGAGGCCTGGGGGCAGAAACACATGGAGAAGAAAGGCATGAAGAGGGAATTCCGGGGTCACACCCCTGTGCAGCTGAACAGAGGAGGTGACTTGGGTTTCTCTTTGCCCAGGGACCTCACGCCATAGGTTCCCAGGTTTTCAAGTTGTTCTAGAAACTATAGCTTGAAGTCAAGCTTCTCTGCAGGCTCTGTACTAACATTGCTGCTTTAGAAAGTAAGGCATCAGCCTGGGACACTAGGAACTCCCGGCTTATTCCAGGTTTCACTGAGCTGGCCTTTTCTCTCCCTAGTCCCTATTTGCCTGTCTAGGAAGAATTAGTGGCTAGATTCCAGCCATCCCTGGGGATAGATGCTAGAGGGGGTGGGTTGGAGTGGAGAACTGCAGAGACTTGTGAGAGAGGAAGACTCGGACAAGGGGGCCCATCACTGGGCCACAGAGGTAGGGGTCCCCTGGTCATGGTTACCACTTACCGGATGGTGATTTCAAAGATTTGATTGAGTTTGCTCTGGAGCAGTGATGCCTAGACACAAACAGAGGGGGAAGTGAGCTGGAGCCCCCAGAACCGGCCCACCTGTCCAGAGCACATGCTGGAGGTACAGGGCAGTCGCAGCCTTAGGAGGGCAAGCAGGGGTGAGCATGTCCGGGGCCTTGGGCCCTGACTGTGGATTCACAGCAGGGAGAGCCACCCATTGTAGGCTGACTGGGGACAGGACAGAGGGTCAGAAACACCAGGGAGGATATCGGCAGGCAGCTCTCAGAAGGGTTTTCTCCCCAGTGCAGTGTTCTGCGGGGTCTGGAGCTGGGAGACTTGGAGCAATTACCAGCTCTCTCCCTACATCTGAAGGAGCAGCCTGGCCAAATTGGCGGGTTAGAGATGATCTCTCTGGTCCCTTCTGGTCCCTTCTGGCCCCCACTGAGTGGGGGTGCAGAGTGAGCTGCATGTGTTCAGGAAGTGGGCCCCAACTGCTAAACTGTGTCCCAACTACTGGCTCCTAAAGTGGCCCACATCTCCCTCTTGAGGTGGGATGTGGGGTTAGAACAACATAGGCCCAGGGAAAGCTATATTTTATCTACATATATGTAAATATCATATGTAAAACATAATACATAAAATAGAAAATTACACGTATTATATTTTTATTTTATTTATGTATTTTTTTTGTCTCCCTTGGTAGAGTGCTGTGGCGTCACAGCTCACAGCAACCTCCAACTCCTGGGCTTAGGCAATTCTCTTGCCTCAGCCTCCTGAGTAGCTGGGACCACAGGCACCCACCACAATGCCCGGTTATTTTTTGTTGCAGTTTGACCAGGGCTGGGTTTGAACCCACCACCCTTGGTATATGGGGCCAGCACCCTACTCACTGAGCCACAGGTGCCACCCTATTTTATTTTTTTTTGAGAGGTTTACTCTATCACCCTATATGGAGTGACGTGGTGTCATAGTTCACAGCAACCTCAAACTCTTGGGCTCAAGCGATCCTCTGACCTCCGTCTTCCAAGTAGCGGGGACTACAGGCACCAGTCACCACACCTGGCTAGTTTTTCTATTTTTAGTAAAGATGGGGTCTTGCTCTTGGTTAGGCTGGTTTTGAATTCTTGAGCTCAAGCAATCCACCCACCTCAGCCTCCCAGAATGCTAGCAGTACAAGCATGAGCCACTGTGCCCAGGCACGTATTGTAGTTTTATTGAGAGGAAAAGTTATTTGTAGATTTTGAATGCTTACAATTGTTTTGTTGTTACTAAGATCACCATTGTCACTAACAAATCCTGGCATGCAATAGGTTTCAAGAACTGTGAGCTCCTCTCTAAGGCCAGACATGGTCCTCATTTATCTTGTCTGGCTGTCTCTCCCTCAAATCTCCTTTCCAAGGCCTGGCTGTTCCACGCCCCTGTCAGGGTCCCCTGATGCAAAGAGGGCCCTGCCACAAATGCTGACGCTCCTTCCTTTGCACACATTCTCCCCCCATCTCTCTGTAAGGTAGGGGCCATCACAGCCACAGCTTCACCGAGTCATCATGAGGATGAAATAACTGAACACAGAAAGGACGCCCTGGCACACAGTAGGTGTTCTTTTCACCCCTGCTGGGGTGATTACAAAGAGTATGAGCTGAATGTCTGAAATAGGCACTCCTGAGGTCAGGATTTCTTCCTTGTGTGAAAACTGTGAGGTGTGAATGAGCACCTGACCAAGACCCAAGTTTTTTGGATCACGGGGGAGCAATGTGGTAGGGCTTTTTGGGGAAAACCTGGTGGGCACAGCAGAAGCTCTCGGTGTTGGAGCATAAACCTTACCTTCCTGGTCAAAGAGCAGAGACCTCCTGCAAACTGAATCCTGCCCTGGACCAAGATCCGGTCTCTTTCTGGCCCCCAAGGACTCATAGAGAGAGTTATCCTCACTCACCCGGGCCCCGCAGTGTGCTGCGATCTCCTCAAAGGGGGCCTTCTGGAACTTCTCTACCACCTGTCGCCGTCGCTCACGTTCCTGTTCCTCGACGGCTACACTGTCCACTGCGACAGAGAACTGGGTTAGCACTGGGCCCTGCCCACTGATGGGGAAGGGGAGGAACATGAATGGTGTAAAGGAGTGGTTCTCAACCTTCCTAATGCCACGAGCCTTTAATACAATTCCTGTGGGTCACGACAGGTTGAGAACCGCTGGTGCAAAGACAGGTGGACTCCTCCAGAAAGCCACTGCCCATGGGGGCTGTTCAGGCTCTTCTTCACTATTACTGAAGGGACTGTGGCATGGAGGTGTGGTGCCCTCACCTTCACCTGGCCTCAGCAAGGCTAGACCTTTTCCTGATTGTGTCTGAGGGTTCAGCTTTATCTTCATATAAAGTTTGAGAACTAGTCAAGTGGACCCTTCCCTGGGCTGTCAAAGCCCCAAGTAGCTGGTCTGCCATGAGTACTCTTCAATAGAAGGTCCTACAACAGTTGATCCTTTGGGTACTCTGAGGATAATTTGAAAAGGGATGTCAACAGTGCAGAAGCCAGGCAGATCACGAAGCCAGCACAGGAGCCCTGCGGCAGAGCGTCTGACGCTGGTTAGTTTAACTTTCTGTACATGGCACTTGGCCCCCCAAATGAGTTGGCACCAAAAAGAAAAAGGGGGAAGGGTATCAAAAATGTTCAGCATACTCAGTGTAGGAAGGCAAGCAGTGTGTACACTCAGAGAGGGTACTATTAATGACAACAGAAAGAAAAAAAGATTTGGCATCTAGGGTGGCACCTGTGGCTCAAAGGAGTAGGGCACCAGCCCCATATGCCAGAAGTGGCAGGTTCAAACCCAGCCCTGGCCAAAAACTGCAAAAAAAAAAAAAAAAAAAAGATTTAGCATTTAAAGTAATAATTTTTCTTTTTCTTCTTTTTTTTTTTTTTTAAGACAAGAGTTTCACTATGTCGCCCTTGGTAGAGTGCCATGGTGTCATAGCTCACAGCAACCTCAGACTCTTGGGGCTTAAGTGATTCTCTTGCCTCAGACTCCCAAGTAGCTGGGACTACAGGCGCCCGCCACAACACCCGGCTATTTTTTGGTTGCAGCTGTCATTATTGTTTGGCAGGCCCAGGCTGGATTTGAACCTGCCATCTTAGGTGTATGTGGCTGGCACCTTAACCACTTGAGCCACAGGTGCCGAGCCAAGGAATAATTTTTCAACAGAAAAATTCTCTTATTTTGAATACTTCATTGCCTAAAAATCCAGACAGAAGAGGGGAGATCCATTTTAAAGTCTATTGCCCTTATTAAATCAATAATATGATTTGTTCTTAATATCTTCTACTGATCACCTTGTTTTATAATTATACACTGCCAAAAATGAGTCAAAATCATTACTCCAAATTACATTTTACTTGTAGCCTTAATTGATTACTTTTAAGGGCAGCTGTCATTTCTAGAAAAACAGGGCCACACCACGGAACCCCGTCAAGAGAGCAAGCGCTTTTAACGGCAGCTTTGGCAGCTGTGACGAGTTTGTCAGAAGGCATCAGCCTCTCCCCTCATCTCGGCGCTGGATCACACCTGGGAGGGTAGCAGATCCTGCTGAATTTGCCTGGGAGCAGGTCCCAGGACCCCACCCTCTAACCAGAGCCCCTCAGAGCCCCTGGCTTACCAATGGCCTTCTTCAGCGTCTCATAGGTGATCTCTTCAGCAGGCACTCGCTGGAGGAGAGGGGACAGAGATGTTCAGCCAAGGTGGGGCAAGGGGGGAGGTGGCAGCCCGGGCTTCCTTGACTACCTGGTAGCCCCTCCACTGCTTAGGAGAATGTCCCAATAGGCAGAACGTCCCTTAGACACCCATGTTCCCACCAGGGACTCTGGAAGCCCCCTGAGCAGACACAGGAGAGAGCAAGCGAGATGTTGGTGGAGAAGCTAATTGCTCATCGGATTCAGACTCCGAGGGGAGTCCCAAGTCTCCCCTAAAAGAATCCATGGTCCCCTTCCCCCTACCCAAGTCTGTCTCATCAAGCTCCATGGGAGGGAAATGATGCAATTTTTTAAAATCCTCAGAGAATATAGAAAATATTGGAAGAAACAGAAGACAGTTGGCAAATATCACCTCAGATGTAAATTTCAAGAACTGAATAACATTTTGAAGACTTATGATATTAAATTACCTACCAATGTGATCTGAATATTTAATAAAGGTAAGAAATAAAAGATTAGCACTGATTCCCTACCTCACCCCAGGTCCCCACTGAGGTTGGTCCAAGACCTGGGTCATGGGATCTCTGTTCTCTACAGAGCCTATAAAAAAGGTGGGAAATACTAAAACCCAAAGAAGGGCACTGCATGGACGCATGGCTGTAGGTCAGATGCTGAAAACAGAGAAGGTGCATGGGGCAAATTTCAGGAATTCCCCACTAGACGATGCGCTGTGTGAGGCAAGACCCCCAGTGAACTCTTGTTCCGTGACTTAAACATGATATTAAACAAAAGAAGCAGCCACAGAAGAGAATGATTTCATTGACATGAAGTTCAAGAAGTGACACAACTCAGGCCAGCGGCTCCCTTGGGTAGTCCCCACCCCCTGGGGCAATGACAATGTTCCATTCATTCATTGGCCCAGGTGTGATCACCTGGGTATCTGAACTTTGTGAAAATTCCTTGAGCAGTACTTTTTTTTTTTTTGAGACAGAGCCTCAAGCTGTCCCCCTGGGTAGAGTGCTGTGGCATCACAGCTCACAGCAACCTCCAACTCCTGGGCTCAAGCGAGTCTCCTGCCTCTGCCTCCCAAGTAGATGGGACCACAGGCGCCCGCCACAACGCCCGGCCATTTTTTGGTTGCAGCCATCATTGCTGTTTGGCGGGCCAGGGCTGGGGATTCGAACCCACCACCTTAGGTGTATGTGGCTGGTGCCGTAGCCGATTGAGCCACAGGCGCCGAGCTGAGCAGTACTCTTTTCAACTTGTTTGGCATTCAGTAAATTCTTGTTTGAGCAGGAAAAGACAGACGTGTGGATATGGGACAAGTCATTCAACAAATATCAAGTGGGCACCAATTACCCGTAGAACTCTGGGTGAGTCAGAAGAAAGGGCAAAGTTTGTTAGTAGGGGAATGACACACAGGGGAGGCCTGGTGAGCCTCCCTGAGGAGTCACCCATCCTCTGTGCATCCACCCACCATCTACTGTCAGCACCAACTGATGCCTGCCAGTTGCTGGGGTCTGTGATGGAACCAAGTCACCTCTGGGCTGAGCTGAATCTTGAATAGAGGAAGGAACTGACATTTGAGGCCCAGGAGGCCACCAGTGAGAGGGGCTGTATAGCCGGCTAAGCATTCCTCCTCCTCCTGTGTCACTTTACCTGAAGGGTCTCTCACCTCCTGGGAAGGGAGAGTCACTGCTGCCGGGGAGACAGCAGCCAACTGACCTGAGGCCTAATACCCTGGAGCCTCCCAGTCTTTTGGAGCTGAAGGCCTTAGAGGACACTCGGCTTAACCTCTTCATTCTACTTATCTAGTTAGCCCAGATAGGGGTTTCCTTCCGAATTCCACGGGAAGGTTTCAGATGAGCTGTGGAAGCCCAGGACTCCATGGAGGTCTGCCCCCAAGAATGAAGTGGCCAAAGGCAGGGTTCAAGGGAGCCTTGATTCAGGGCCTCAGTGACCTCTCCTAGCTCTGATCGCATCCAGAGAAAGGCTCAGCATCCTCCATGTCCGCCTCAGCCCTGATGGGCACAGGCTGGGGAAGGCCAACCTGCAAGGCCCAGGGACTTCCTGTCCTGGTTCCACTCCATGTGTCCTCTGTACTTTCTTTGGGGTTTCCCCTGCCCCAGTCCATTCCCTTAAGTGAGGCAGTCAGCATTAAGCTAAGTGTGACGTCCCTGTGCACGCAGCTCCTTCATGGGTCCTTCTCCCGCCTCTCTGCCCCTCGCCCCCATTGCTTTCTGATTTGGTGGGTAAATTGGTGTTTCTATTTTGATCGCTTATTCTCCCTTACTCATGGTACATCTGCTTTCCTCGCTGAGGTAGAAGAAAAGAGGTAACATCAGGGGAGACATCACATGTTAATTTGAACAGCAATTAGATATTCTGAGTCCTCATGCGAGGGTGGAAGGAAGAGAGATCTTTAAGGCACTGCTGCAGCTTTCTCTTAAAGAATCTTGGTTGTCAAGGGTGGGGTGCGGGGTGGGTAGTTTGAGCACACAGGATTTCTAGGGTACTGAATCCTCTGCATGTCACTGTGATGGAGGATGCAGTGGTGGGTGCATCTGTCCCAACGCCCAGGATGTGCAATGCCCAGAGCAGCCCAGTGTACACTGCAGACTTTGGGTGACAGCCACGTCATGGAGGTTCGTCCCTGTCACGGATGTGCCGCTCTGGTGAGGGATGTTCATATTGGGAAAGGTTGGGTGTGTGGGGAGACAGGGGGCATATGGGAAATCTCTGTACCTCCCTCTGAGTTTTACTGTGACCTAAAATGCTTTAAAACATGATCTTAATAAAAATAAAAGAATCTTTATTGAGACATGTGGGAGAGACACTATGAAAGCTGTTCCCACCGTCATCTCGCCTGTTAAGCCTTCTAATAATTTCCAACATGGAGCACACCTGCCCCCATGGGAGCAAGGGACGATGACCAGCGAGACTTCCAGGAGCAACTTTTATGATACTCTCATGGGAGTAGGGGGACACACTAGCTATTTCTCCAGATGGAAGCGTTTACAGTCTGTATCCACATGGTGAGAGCCAGTAAGAATAGGGAATGCGCCTGAGAAGCTGGCTTTGCATGGGACCTAATGCACACTGTGCAGTGAGCGAGCCTGGGGCCAAGCACCCAACCCGCTGGAGGTGGGAGCTTTGCCAGGACAGTGGCGGGAACACTCACCTCCTCCTTCTCTGGGCTGTTCCTCGATTCCACCTCCACCTGCAGCGAGATGGTCTCTCCAATGCTCCTCCTCTTGGATAGACGATCCTCATCTAGAAAAGAAGCAGCCCAGAGGCTGGAGACTTCAGGACCAAGCCCTCCCCTCCTCACAGCCCACCCCGCCTCCCAAGTCCTCGCTGGGTCCATAATCCTCTAAGGCTCAGCACATACTCAGGTGACACTGAAGCTTATATAAGCTTCCAATAGCTGTGGGCCTTCTCCACCCATCTTAGGGTAGTCAGTCTTGCTTTTTTTTTTAAGACGGAGTCTCACTCTGTAGCCCTGGGCAGAATGCTGTGGCATCATGGCTCATAGCAACCTCAAACCTCCAAGTCATGGGATCCTCTTGCCTCAGCCTCCTGAGTAGCTGGGACTACAGGCACCCATCTATTTTTTCTGTTTTTAGTAGAGATGGGGTCTCACTCTTGCTCAGGTTGGTCTCAAACTCCTGAGCAATCCACCCACCTCAGCCTAGGTGCTAGGATTACAGGGTTGAGCCACTGTGCCCAGCTATTCTTGCTCTTTAGGGTTAAGATTTATTTTGAAAGCTTTGATGAGCACAACGAAGCTGCTTATGATCAGAATGTGCATCTCAACTTGTGTAAGCATCGCCTGCGGCCAGCACCAGTAGCTGTCATTCCTGTAGCATTTTCTAAGTACATTTGTGTTAATACAGGCACGTTTTTCATCTACCTTTCACATTGACCCTCTAAGGCAGGTATTGCTAATATCCCTATTTTACAGCCAAGGAAACTGAAGCTCAGAAATGCCAAGGGACTCATCTAAGGTATTTTGGGCTGTTCAGTTGTACAGAGGTCTCAAACTGGTTCTCTGGTTCCATGGCCCATGTGTGCTCTTTCCAGCCTGAGGGAGCCTCTCCCATCCACAGGCCAGGCTATCTTCTGAGGATCTGTATGGATCCTCAGGAGGAGGGGAGAACAAGAGGCCCTCACCATAAGCTCCCAACGTGTCTTTCAGTTCTTGTGCAACACCCAAGGTGCTACGGAGGGCAATCGAGGGACCAGAAGTTTCTCATACTCAGGCCCTTACCTGGCCAAGATAGAGGCAGGCTTGGAGTCCCTGCACAGAGCTCATACCTGTCAGCTGAGGGATGTAGGGCAGGCAGAGCCTGTCCGAATTGTAGCCACTGCCCCCGAGGACTTCGCTGATCTTGCTCTGGCGGAAGAGGAACTCAATCACCACTCCATCAAGATTTGGAGACAGCCTGGAGGACAGAGCAGGGAGAAGGCACATTAGAACTATCTAGAATGGTTTCCTAATAACTTTCCTCATTATCAAAGTAAGCTGGGTGCAGTGACTCATGTCTGCAGTCTCAGCTTACTTGAGTGGCCTAGGTGGGAGGATTGCTTGAGCCTAGAAGCTAGAGACCAGCAATAGAGATGGGCAATCCAGTGAGACCTTGTCTCAAAAAAAAAAAAAAGGCTTGGTGCCCGTAGCTCTGTGAGTAGGGTGCCAGCCACATACCCCAAGGCTGGTGGGTTTGAGTCCAGCCTGGGCCTGCTAAAAGACAATGACAACTGCAACAACAACAACAAAAATAGCTGGGCATTGTTGTGGGTGCCTATAGTTCCAGCTGAGGCAAGAGAATCACTTAAGCCCAAGAGTTTGAAGTTGCTATGAGCTGTGATGCACGGCACTCTACTGAGGGTGACATAGTGAGACTCTGTCTCAAAAAAATGGGCAGTGCCTGTGGCTCAAAGGAGTAGGGTGCCAGCCCCATATTTCGGAGGTGGTGGGCTCAAAACCAGCCCTGGCCAAAAACTTCAAAAAAAACCCCCAAAACCGGCGGCGCCTGTGGCTCAATCGGCTAAGGCACCAGCCATGTACACCTAAGGTGGCGGGTTCGAATCCCCAGCCCGGGCCCGCCAAACAACAATAATGGCTGCAACCAAAAAATAGCCAGGCATTGTGGCAGGCGCCTGTGGTCCCAGCTACTTGGGAGGCGGAGGCAGGAGACTCGCTTGAGCCCAGGAGTTGGAGGTTGCTATGAGCTGTGATGCCATAGCACTCTACCCAGGGGGATAGCTTGAGGCTCTGTCTCAAAAAAAAAAA
>CAUYQV010050661.1:0-10068 GCA_963574575.1 Galagoides demidoff
TCAAGCTATCCCCCTGGGTAGAGTGCCATGGCATCACAGCTCATAGCAACCTCCAACTCCTGGGCTCAAGCGAGTCTCCTGCCTCTGCCTCCCAAGTAGCTGGGACCACAGGCACCTGCCACAACGCCCGGCCATTTTTTGATTGCAGCCATCATTGTTGTTTGGCAGGCCTGGGCTGGGGATTCGAACCCGCCACCTTAGGTGTATGTGGCTGGCGCCTTAGCCGCTTGAGCCACAGGCACCGAGCCTTTTATCATTATTTCTACAGCCAACAGGCTCCCTAATTATATGACTGGACTGGCTCTTCTCTGTCCATCACCAGCTTCAGATCCTCATTGTCCTTCTTATAAGCACACGTCTACATCCAATCTCCAATTCCTTTCTCTCTTTTTCTGTGTTCTACTAACCCTAAAACACCAAACATGTTTAATTCTGCATCCACTTACATTTATATCTAAGATAGCATCTCAAATTTTAGACTTATCTTTGATTTCTCCTTCTCTCTCTCAACCCACTTCTTGTTTGTCAAACAATCTTTCAAACTCTCCCAGAGATACAGAACGTGGATATGAACACTTTTTATCATTATGAAGGTAACACCCTGTACAAGCCAAATTCTCATCTGGAACAATACAATGGTCTCCCCCTTGACTTCATTGTTTGGAATCTTCATTCTAGTACATGGAGATAGTGAATGAAAGCCTGAGTGAAAAAACTAATATTTTGCCAGAGATTTGAATGCAGTGGGTGGGCATGAAGCTATCTTGAGGAAGAGTGTTCATTGCAGAGGGAGAACCCACAGCAAAATCCATGGCCTATTCAGAAGATAGAATTGCCGTCACCTTAGATGATAAAAGCACCAGCTAAAGATAATTTAAAGTGATTTTCTGTCTTACCATCTCTTTACACAGCGAAGAGTATATATATATTAAAACAATGTTACTTTTTACCACTGCAACAGGATGGATTCCTCTAACATTTACATAAAATCTAAAATATTTAAAATGCTTACAAGGTAGGCCACGTGCAGTGGCTCACACCTGTAATCCTATCACTCTGGGAAGCTGAGGCGGGTGGATCCCCTGAGCTCTGGAGTTTGAGACCAGCCTGAGCGAGGAGGAGGCCCCATGTCTAATAGAAAAATTAACCAGGCATCATGGCAGGCACTTGTAGTCCCTGCTACTGGGGAAGCTGAGGCAGGAGGATCACTTGAGGCCAGGAATTTGAGGTTGCTGTGAGCTATGACACCATGGTACTCTAGCTGGGGGCAACAGAGTGAGCCTCTGTCTCAAAAAAAAAAAAAAGGAAAAGAAATGCTTCCCAGGTGAGCCGTCTCTTTTCTTGCCTGTCTCCGAGTTACCATGTCCTGCTATATTCCCTTTGACTATCACCTCCCACCACTGTGGTTGTTGAGTTATTTCAAATACTCTAAGTGTCTCCTACTTCAATCTTTGTATTTGCTAGTCTCCTCTCCGACGACGTAGATAGGTCAGTGTTCCCTCCATTCAGGGATTGGCTGAAATGTCATCTCCTCAAAGTCCTTTCCGGTTGATCGTGACATTCCTAAAATAGTCTTTCTCAAATTATTTTGCTCATTGTTACTTGTCTTTTATTTATTTACTCATTATTTACTTCCTTATGTAATACCAAATCTCTCCATCTGTCATCATACTTTAATGTGTTTACAATTTTCTCTCCCACCCGCATAAGCTAATTAAGGCAGAGAATTTCCTGTTGTAATAGCTTCAATACTGACTTTCTATCTAGGGTAACCGTATATTATGCTAATTTTAATTACCAGATACAGATGTTTTTGTCTAAAAACTTTACTTTTGGTTTTGAAAAATTATGAAATATGAATCATTTGTTTCTGGAGATCCAGTGACCTAGTTGCTCATACATGAAAATGATAAATTGAAGAAGAGAATGACATGTAGACATTGGTCTGTGGTCCTATCCATCACAATGGTTAGCATGTAGTAGTACTGCCAAGCTTCTGTTCTAGGACTAAGTCCTAATTTACTGTAGAGATGTTTCCCCCCCAAGAAGTGAAAGAGATACAGGGCAGGGTTGAAATTGATACAAGTAACTCTGCATCAAAATATCCATCCCTACAGGAAGAAAACAAAGAAGACAAAGGTGAAACAGAATGCCGTATTGGAAACTTATTTTCTAACTTAAAAATTACAAATAGAAAAGGTCAGGCCCTAAAAAAAAAGAAAATGTACCCAAAACCTCTTCCAAGTGTTCAAACAAGTGATGAAAGTATTTCAAGATAAGAGGAACAGAGAAAACTATTTGGAGTTAGTTTATAACTATCTCCTTTCCATTTCCTAGAATAGTATAGAGTTTGAAAAAGCTATTTCAGCAGCTGGAAAACTTTAAGCAAGAATAAATCCCAATCTAAGGGTGACACTATTGAAATACTGTGTTGGAAGCAAGATCTTTTAAAAAGTTTCCAGTTTTCATTTCTGTGGTGGTTTTGTGAAGCACTTACTTCATTGTTTTAATACAAGAATAATTTTTCGCTAATATTTTGTTTGTCAAATATTGTATATGTAATCTTTAGTTTTATTAATGTTTCTATTTTTCCTCGATATTTTGAAAAAGAAATACCTCAAGAAACTTATATTTAAGACACGGTAAATATTATTTTACTGCTTTTCATTTTAATTTAAGAATTAACTTAAAAATAAATAGCTGGTATAAATGCCAGGTTTTTTGTATTACATAATATATATACCAAAATCCTGGTGACGGGATTTTGTGCTGGTATTGCTGTCACTAGTCTGCACAAGTTGTGACGTGGGAGGTGGATAGGTTGACTTCTCAGCAGGGCACCCTGCTTCAATCCTGGCATATCCAGGGGTTTCCAGGCCCATGTGCAATCCCTGGGGGCTCATCAAGACCTTGGAAGATGAAAAGGAAAGAGCCCAGAAGCCCCGGAAAGAACGGACTACCCCCGTGTCCCGAGTGTCTACTGGTGGCAGGGGTTAAGGTCTTTGAACATCTGGTCTGTAGTTAGACTGGGAGACCTGGCCTGGCTTACTGCCCCTGCAGGGATACAACTAGTTTTTCCCTCCCCTTTCTAAATAGCCCTGGGCAGATTGTTAGCAACCACCTTCCTTTTCCCCAGCCTCTCTCTCTATCCAGTCTTCCTAGGGACTTAGGATGCTTTCAGCCCTATCTTCTGGCATTTTTGCATCATGCATATACACCTTTGTTAGAGATTAAGGAAAGCCTCATGAGGCCGGAGAAGGGCTGCATTTTCTTGGTTGCACTTATGTTTTAAACTGGTGTTAAGTTATTTTTCTTAAGCATTGTTTTCCCAGTCGACTTTCACACCAGGTGGGGGTTCGCCACAGGTACCTCCAACAGTGTGTATACAACAGAGCCTGAAACATCTTATTAAAATCATTCTATAGATTACTGAACAAAGTTTGGAGTACTATGTCCAAAGAAATGAAGTGAAGCTCATTGTCTGGAGAATATTGGCCAGACCGACAAAATGCAGAATGCAACTTGATAATGGAGAGACATTAAAGTCACTTATGGGAAATCAGTTCAGGAAGAAGAGAAAAGGGAGTTTCCTTCTCTCCTAGCTTTCCACTAAAACGTTTTATTTCCATTATCGTTTGTTCTTTTTCTGCCCTTACTGTTTATCTTCTCAGATCATCTCTGCTTTTTTGTGTATTGTCTCTCTTTTTACCACTAAAATGACACTTTAAAGATTTTTGTCGTAATCATTAGGTTTCTCTTAACCTCCAGGCTCAGGATCATTTTATACAAAAACATAATTATAAATGGGATATTCTAGAAACATGGTGGTCCGAAAGACATTTCTTTCCTCTCTCCTTGTTGAAACAACTGACTCCTTGAATATGGCAGCTAGACGCTGGGGCAGCTAAAATGAGATAGCGTCTCCTCTCTGACAATCTCACCAAAAGCGATTTATGCACTTTTGTAAAAGAATTTCTTAAAAAGGTCCATGTTGTGGGTGATGCCTGTGGCTCAGTGAGCAGGGCAGCAGCCCCCTATACCCAGGGTGGTGAGTTTAAACCTGGCCCCAAGTAAATCTTTCTAAAAGCAGAGTATGAATGTTTTAACTCAGTAACTAAGAGAATGATATGAAGGTTATGTTAACCAGTTTGATGAGAGTCTTTCAAAATGTATATGAAAGCAGCACACTGTACCCCATGATTGCATTAATGTACACAGTTATGCTATAAGAAATAAAAAACAAACAAACAAACAAACAAAAAACCTGGTCCCAGCCAAACTGCAACAACAACAACAACAACAACAACAACAACAACAACAAGTCCATGTTATTCTAACATTTGCTTCTGTGTTTTCTTTGTTTTGCTTTCTATGTTTTAAACTTTCTCCTTCTTGGACTGAGGCTGAGTTAATTTAAACTTTCTCCTTCTTGGACTATTAAACTATTTAAACTTTCTCCTTCCTGGACTGAAGGCTGAGTTAATAGTGTTAATTCATTTGCCTTATGAGTGAGATTTGGAAGCTTGTCTCAGATTTCAGACCCTCAGTGGCAGCGGAGGCTTGGGGGGTTGATGGCCTCAAACTCAGCAGGAGAATTTTCTCAAGGTGGGTTTTCTCTGCCTTTGGGTTAAACCTCCCAGGGCCCCATTTCACTGATTGCATTTGGGGGTGTTTGACCTAGTATGTACTGAGAGTGCAAGTTCTTTGGGCCAGTGTAGGGTGACCAGACGAGCCGCTTTTGGCAGGACAGTCCCGCTTTTGAACAATTTGTCCTGTGTCCCCGTGGCCTTTTAAAAAAGTCCTAATTTTTGAAAAGAATGCAGAACTGGTGGGAGAACAAGAAGGGAATATGCGGTTTTCGGCTGCCATGTGGCTATTTCGCCAGGATATGAGTTTTATATTGTTTTTGTTAATTTTATAATATTAAACTGTAATAATAACAAATAATTGTTGAGAAGTGATTATCAAGAACTGCTTATCAAAGTTTGCATTGTTGTCAGGCCCTGCCTTGCCCCATCCCCTGCCCCGCCCCCCCATGTTGTCCCACCTTACCAATGTTAAAATCTGGTCACCCTAGGCCAGTGTCTCAGAATCAACAAAACTGCTTAGTTTGAAACACTTCCCGGAGCTGCCGCTACCCCGTGCTCATAGAGCAGCCTCTATCTGCTTCTTGCTGATGGCCAATTATTGGTTCTTCATTTAATTCATAACTTGATCCCGTTCTTTGGAAACCATACTAGAAAATAATGTAAGTCCGAGTACCACACACGTGCTTAGCAGTTCTTGGTTAATTTAATCCATTTCAACTTGGAAGGAAAATTAAAACCTGATGGCCACACTCACCAAAGTTTTAGGATATTCTAATCTTCTTCTCTTTCCCCATGCCTCCCCCCCACACACACTCCCCTCACCCTCTGCCTGTGTGGGAAGGGATGAGGAAAGTCCCTTGGTAACAAGGTGGCATTTGGAGTGGTTTCTGAGTCTTTGTGTAGCCCTTCAGAGTGACAGATGGAAGATAGAGCTACGTGGATGTGCCTGGATTAGCAAAGCCCAGGACACTTGAGATTAGGCTGAACAATTTTATTAACAACTCTAAAGCCCATAAGTGCTGTGACCACCAAGACCAACCAAGCTTCTCTAAATATGTTTTTTCCTTCATAACCTACTGATAATAATATATATCATACAAGACTTACTAGAATTGATTAAGGAAATAAGAAAATTCTGTGAAAAAAATTGGCCTACTGGTTGGTACATTGTAGGGGTTAAGAAATGGATGGTTATTTCTGATACCAATGAGGGATTAATTCAATTTTTCATGGTGAAAATTGAGAGCTATGTGTCTCAAACAACAGGAACAGAAAATTACTGATTTATTGTATTGGTGCTAATTCAGTTAAACTCTGTCAATATAGCCTTTGGTCTCTTTAGTATGAAATTATTTTATGCTCTTACAAAAGTGTGAAAATAATGAATATATGGTTAAATTGGCTTCATTAACAAATCATCTAGTAGCAGTTTAAATTCTGGAGAAGTATTTTTTTTTTTTGGTCTTGAAATCTCCAATGTTAATGTTAAAAAAAAAAATTCTTTCATTGGGTTCCCCATTCATTTTAAAATAGAAAGTTTACGGAATGTGATTTAAGGTACAAGAATATTTTTCACAAATTACCAAGCGTGAGGCCAGAGGAAGCCAGAACACCAGCGTGTGCTCTTAGTAACTTAAAGGTTGCAGCTAATGAACTGCAGTAAACTAGAATAAAGATTGTTTTTAAAAACTGCAAAATATAACAAACCAAGAAAACACGTCCTATAATTAGTCCAACTCTAACCAGACCACAGTTGTCCCCTGGAACTCTCTACACTGTACTCAAATTCCTGTGCTCATCATTAAATTTGGCCAGCACATCATAGTACATGATGACTCTATGAAACATTAAAAATCTCATCTGTCATCTTTTTTTTCATATTCCAAAAATGGTCTCATTTATTCTAGTAGTTTTCTAAGACCTATATTTTACTGTTCAATATCAGTTTAGGCCAAAGGTGATCTCATTCTTAAATTCCCAGCACATACTATTAAGACCATTCAGTGAGAATGTAGTTTACTCTAATTCTCTCTAAATAAATAAATCTGATCTTTTTGGCTGATAATGCAAGTACGAAAGAAAAAAATTAATGATTAAGAAATACGGAATAATATAGGTTATATATAATTTAAACAGAAAATTATTTAGTGTTTTTGGAACACTCTGAATAGACATTTTTGAAAATATTTCAATTACAACTTTTCTAATTTACAATGATGTATTTACAGTTGCATGCCAGGATTTACTGGAAAAAACTGTGAGAAAGTAATTGACCACTGTAGACTGGTCAGCATCAGCTGTCCGAATGAAGAATGGTGTTTCAGTATAATTGGAAGATTCAGAGTAAGTAATTTAATACACGACAACATAATTTAGCATTTCAAAATACAATAGATTTAGCCGGTCTGTATTTCAAATGCTTTTATTAGTCTTAACCTGGAAATATATCTTCATACATATATATTTAAATGGGACGTGTAAAGCTTTGTAGTAGGAATTTTAGCTTATAACAGTTATACTGGGAGGGAATTGCTAAGTGTTAATAGTAAGTATTACTGCAATTTTTATCTTCAGGGTAAAACTAATTGAGTAAGGATGATATAGCTCTTTCTATATAAAGCACCAGTTACCAAGGCCTTAAGCTCTTAAATGAAATGGGAAATAAAATCAATCTAGCAGTTGCCTGTCAGAATACATAAAATACACTTTTTTTGTAGTGGATAATTTTTCAACTTACTTTACAAATATAGAATTTGGGTGTTACATATGGCAAAGCAGATTCTACAACCCAGAAATGCTACCTGCATGTATAGTTAGTAAAGAAATTCCCAGACAGGTACTAAAAGGTACATCTGTGAGAGATTTCATTCCAAATACGACGCAAACTATAGTTGTGAAGGGAGAATGGATACATTCCTCATGATACAGTCGTACGGTGGAATTATAGAGAGTGCTTAAAATGAGTGAACAATAGCTACGTGTATTAATACTTCTAAACATCAAAAATATTACATTTTAAAATCTCATTTCAGTATGTACGGTGTGTTGACTACTTAAAATTGTAAAACACAAGTATATACATATTTCAATGATTTCATAAATATATATAAAAGCATAAACCTAACACTTAGGCATTATATACACCGGTTTTACTAGAAGGGCTAACCACTGGGGGACAGGTAGGGAAGTGAAACCAGAGAGTTCAGAGGAACTTCCAAGGTCTCTGTCCCACTTTAATTCTATAAATAAATTTTTGGCAAATAACGATGGTAGGAATATTGTGTTCAGTTTATGAAGTTTTATACTTTTCTACACTATGATAGTTAATCAATTATTTTTTAAAATAATGCAAAATAAACTTAAGAAAGGCACCACGGACAACTTTATACCGTGAGCTTTTACAAACATATGCTAAATACAACAGTTTTATTACACAAGGACGTATAGATATTTGTTGGGCAGAATTAATGCGTTTGGAATAATATCATATCGTTTATGATCATTGCCTCATTTAGTCTTCTCATAAATCTCATTCGACTTTGTAAAAAAAATAAAATACATGCTGAGCTTTTGAATATTTTACCAAGTTCACACATAGAGGTGGATCAAATTAGATTAAACCTAGTCTATGTGACTCTGGAATTCCTGCTTCCAAATAATATACATATATGTTTTGATGTGGAGATTATACTACCATCTCTTCTTCCTTCAAATTATCTAGACTTTTCTTTTTAAGAAATTGTCCAGTGTATGTACATACCTGTCCTACATCTTGGTTTGAAATTCTGCATATCATTCTCTGTGTTTGGGCTTGGGGTTCCTAGTTTGTGCTCTGAGGATTTATCTCTAACTTTTCTTTGTAAACTCGTCCTCCACCATCATTTCTCTCTGGGTGATTTCACGTTTTCTGGTGGTTCAATACTTATCTACCTCTTACTGACTCTGCATTCAGTTTGGATTTCTTTTCTAAGGAGTTTGAGTGACATATTACCTGTCTGGATACCTTAAACTCAGCATGGACTGAATTGAGTTTACTCAAAATTCTCCTTGTGTGTCAATCTCCCCCGTCCGCGTCAATGGAGTTATCATTACCCTCTGCCGCTTTGTCTAATCAGAAACTCAAGAATTCTCTCTCTTTCTAAACTCACAGCAACTTGTCTTCTGTCTTCATGGTATTTCTGAGCTCAAGTATTTATTGCTTTATATTTACCTTGTTATTTAGTCTCATGTATTAATATGTTTCTCTGCTTTCACCAAATGTCACCAAATCTATTCAAGATCAATCTATATAAAATGAAAATCTGAAAATGCTATATTTTTATTAATACTCTTTGAAACTAGAAATATTATTTAAAATACAAAAAAATACATAAGCATAGAAAGAAGTAAAGGAGGGAGGGTGGGAGGGAGAGAAGGAAGGAAGGAAAAGCCAGATACAATGGCTCATGCTTATAATCCTAGCACTCTGGGAGGCCGAGGTGGGTACATTGCCTAAGCCCAGGGGTTCGAGACCAGCCTGAGCAAGAGCAAGGCCCCATCACTAAAAAGAGCCAGGCATTGTGGCAGGCACCTGTAATCTCAGCTACTTGAGAGGCTGAGGCAAGAGGTTCACTGAATGTTCATTGAGGTTCAAGGTTGTTGTGAGCTATGACACCATATGTCTCTACTGACAGTGACAAAGTGAAATTTTGTCTCAAAATAACTAAATAAAGAGAAATACTCTAAAAGAGCACAATAAATAATACATTAGAATGTATAAAATATTAATATACAGGCAGGAATTAGTAAATTAGTAAGTATTCCCTAAATAAAGAAAGTCAAAAGAGTCAGTACTGGGTTATTCAAAATGATATATAAAAATGCATCTTTTTTCATAATCTCGATAATAGGAAGTACAAAACTTAGCAATATCAAGAATAAAGAAAAAGTAGACATCACAGTAGGCTTTGTAGACATTAACTCATATAATACCCCAAAAAATTGTTTATAATTTTGACAAGTTATATGAAACATATAAATATCATGAAAATCATGTCTTTCCAAAAGGAAGAGAAAAAATATGAATTCTCTTGTCCTGTGTGAAATTATTTAAACTTTTATTTAGTCCTTCTACCCTAACACTCAGATCAGATGCTTTACTAATGAAACCAATCAAATATTTAATTAAAATGTAATGTTAATTATGCGAAAAATACTCATAGCATTGGTTCTCAACCTTCCGAATGCCTCCTAATGCTATAACCCTTTAATACAATTCCTCATATTGTAGTGACCCCAACCATAAAATTATTTTTGTTACTATTTCATAACTATAATTTTGCTACATCGTTACTGCTGCATCATTAATATATTTTTATTAATACTCTTTGAAACTAGAATATTATTTAAAATACAAAAAAATAAATAAGCATAGAAAGAAGTAAAGGAGGGAGGGTGGAAGGGAGAGAAGGAAGGAAGGAAAAGCCAGATACAATGGCTC
>CAUYQV010050664.1:0-12201 GCA_963574575.1 Galagoides demidoff
TGAATTAATTGAATGGGTAGATTTATGTTTTTTATCAATTTAGAAAAATTTGGTCATTTTTTTTCTTTTTTCTTTTCTTTTGACATGTTCGTTTTCTTTTTTAACTTTCAAAATATTGGCTGGGCTTCTGTAGCTCAGCGGTTACAGCACCAGCCACGTACACTGGAGCTGGTGTGTTCAAAACCATCCTGGGCCTGACAAACAATGACAACTGCAACCAAAAAATAGCCAGGAATTGTGATCCTAGCTACTTGGGAGGCTGAGACAAGAGAGTCACTTAACCCGAAGAGTTTGAGGTTGCTGTGAGCTGTGATGCCACAGTACTCTACTTAGGGCAACACAGTGAGACTCTGTCTCAAAAAAAAAAAAAAAATACCCTTTCAAATATTAAGGCAGTATTTTGGCTTACCTGGATCATTTTTGTAATGCTTGACTCAAAGCTATAAGTGTGCTTAGTACTTATTTAAATTTTCTATCTGCCCTCTTCTCTCTCTCTTTCTGACTTCTGTTTTGTATAAGTTAATATGATTGATGGTTCCCATGTGTTTCTCAGGCTCTGCTAATATTTCTTCATTTCTTTTTCTCTTGTATTTTTTCTGGTTGAGTAATCTCAGAGCTATCTTCAAGTTTGCTAATTATTTCTCCTGCTAGCTCAAATCTGTTCTTGTTCTGTAGTGAATTTTAAATTTCAAGTATTATACTTTCCAAATAGACTTGGTCTTTGGCAAGATTTCATTCTCATACTTACTTTCAGTTTTTTAAGCATGGTTTAAATGAATGTACAATGATAATTATTTATTATAATCAAAATATAACAGGTAATTAAAAACCTTTGCTTCTTCTTCATTTATGGGCCATACTTTTTCACTACTTGAATGTCTGACACTTGTGTTATTATATATTGAACCTCGGATATCAAAATAATAAAACGTGGAAGTTTTGATGATTAGATGGCTTCCTCCTTCCTGATGGTTGTTATTCACTCTCCTTCCTCGTGTTTGTTATTGTTTCTGTGTATTGCTGTTGGTGTTGTTGCTACTGCTAATGTTGTTTAGTGATTTTCCTGAACTAATTCTATAAATTCTGTATTCTTTGTCAGATGACTCTACTGAAATATCTACTTGATTAGCTTACTGGTTAGCTAGCGATGATATGGAGATTTTCCAAATATCTCGCCCTATAAGTGTTGGAGTCTTTTCCAAGGGGCTACACATGTGTTTGGGGCACATCTTTGCTGTCTCTGTAGACATCTGCACACTGTGTTATCTTCACTTCCTGTTTATGCTGAGCTGCAAGGTCCATCGGCCTTGAGGGTTTTGTGTCTTGTCAGTCCTTTCCTCATTACACGTATAACCCTGTACAGGTACTTCTCTTATAAATTCCCAGGAATGTTCGGATATTTTTCAAACCACTTATGAACTTTGAATTATCTCCTACTCTTCCTCTCAGTTTTATTCACAAGCTTTTTGTTCATTTCAGTTCTTACTGTCCCCTGAGATAGCCATCGTGTTGGACAATTGCCTTTGATTCTTAAAACAAACACCTGAAATAAAAGCTTGTCAGGTCAAATAAGCCAGTTCTTGTGATGGGAATTTCTAGGCACTGGATAGTCAGGTGAGTTAGTGAAAATTGTCTGTGAATGGACTGTGCAGGTTTCTAAACTCATTCAGCCCTTCCAGTGGCTGTGAGGAGGCTGTTTTTCTGCACTATCATAATTAGCAAGCTGTTGGTATTTGATCGCCACACTTTTGGGGAAGATAAAAGGGACCAGGCCTAGTTAGCAATGCCACAAATCTCACTTTTCTTACCTAGATCCTGCCATTTTTCTTGAACATGATATACTTGGGTTAATGCAAGGCTTTGGTTGGTTAATTTTGAGAGTTTTGAAATTTTGACTTTGGCAATTTTTGTCAGGTTGTCATTTCTCTTATGTAGAATAGAATTTTAATGTCCTTATTTTGCTGATCAAAAAATGGCCCATAATAGGATTTTTTAAAATAATCTGTTTTCTTTGTTCATATTAACAGCATTTTCTATTATTTGGACATCTTAAAAATATATCTTTGCCTGATATCAGCAATTGGTATAATATGATTTGATTTGGTAATTCTGTGAAATTTCATTCATTTAATTTTTCCAGATATAATAATTTTTAATTTTTATGCCTTTGAAAATTGTGGAAGCTATTTTTGACTTAAGGTTGCATTTTCTGCTTAAGGTAACATCTTTTATTTATAAACAGAATTTTGTATATATGTTCCATATTACACACTGCTTTTTAAAAAAATTCAGTCCTAAGAATGAAATGTTTCTATTAATCACCTTATTTTATTTTAACTACCTTTAGCTTTCTTCTGCTATAGGATAATTGCTTAGTATTGTTGGCCCTAAGAATGCTTTGTTGTAGCATTCATATGAAAAGTCTCTAGGATGAGTGTAAGATTCTTGAATACCAGATAAATTAATTTTTATAAACTCAGGTGACAATGATATAATCTGTGGGGTTTTTTTATCTCTGGCAATTTAAAATACTTTGAAAAGTAATTAAAATAATAGTGTTATTTATTGAGTACTTACTATCCACCAGCTCTTACATAAAGTCATTTACTTATATGCTTATTCTTTAACATGTTTATGATTATAGTAATATATAAGGCTCATCTCCAAAGAGGCAAAAACAACATGGAGGTTGACAGAGATTATGTGGAAGTTTAAGATAGTCTTCTGATCCTATCTGACTTTAAAGCCTGTGTTTCAATAAATATACCCTTTACTGCCCCTCCAATGATTAATGACTTGCACTTTCCAAAGGTAAAGGTTTGTAGTACAAAAGACTATTGATTTTTGCTCTTTTGAATTAGTTTAGTTAAATCCATATGTAAGTGGTAGCAGGGCATGGTATAAAGAGTTATGAAAAGGAATAAAAAAAACCTCTAGTTCAACCTCATGTCAATAGCTAACCATAGGAGTGAAGTGGTGAACAATGAAATATCTGAAGCAAAGTGCAATTTTAGTTAGTTCAGAGAAATAAGTTCCTCTTTAATATACATTAGTGCAAGTCAGTGCATTCTTTGTTCAAATTATCTAGAATTGCCACATTTTAAAGAAATTTTAAAATGCATATTTTTTCTTTCTTTTTATCCAAAGACCCATACTACTAGGTAAAATTTATAAAGGAATCAGCAGGCATCAGTGGGTATTTTACTGATTAATTTTGGATAAGCTGCAATAACCTTACTGGCTACTTAAGAGTTAGACTCCACATGAAGCATATTAAGATTCTCCACTCCGCTGGTGTTCCGCAGCTCCCAGGAATGTTTATATTTATCTGTCTTTGTCTTTTTCTCTATCTGTATATAGTAGAATTGTGAAATTCAGTTATTAAAGCACTCAGGAATTTTCACTTAACTCATATAAATGTCATTTTATACTTAAAATCAGTAAGTGTTTTTATATGAAAATGATCTTAGCATTACATTTAAAGCATAGACTTAAAAGGTCTTCATGAGGCCTCCAAAACTGGTCAATCTCATCTAGTCTCAATCTTTATAAATTTTACAGCAAACATATATTGTTTGAATCACAAACACAAATCATGCTATCATTGTTCCTCCAAACCTCTAGTGTTAAGAAAGAGAAAAAGCTCATTAAACATGAACTAGCTAGTTGTATAATCTATAAAGTGTTTTTAAACTTCATCAGTATCATTCATGGTACTGAATTAATAATATTCTGATATTTTATTATACTACTTGCATTTAAATAAGAGTTTATACTTTTTAAATACATATTAATACTAACCTCTTAAACTTAGAGGTCTTAGAGATCTGTCTCATCCAGTCACACCCATCTCCAAGACCAAGAAGGTTAAGAGCTCAGACCTAGATACTAAGAATGCAATGGGTATCCATCTCAGTACTAAAGCCTAGGGCACACATTCTCTTCTACACCACTCTCACACAAGAATATAACACAAATACAAACATGTGTTCATATATCCACATAAGTACTTTAAAATTTTACATGTAATAGAAACACATACTGACCTGCACGATTTATACCATGAGCATTTATGTTTAATATTATTATTTGATAGACAATATATTTCAATCTATATTCCTGTTCACAATAGATAGGAATATCTAGTCCAGGATTACTATGTGAGAATACAGAAGTAATCATTGAATGCTAGGACAGGTGCGGTGTGTTTGCAATGGAATCTGTATAGTGTTTTAAAAAGGTGTAGCATTCCAAATTGAAGCTTTTGTAATCAAATCTATCTTTGTAATCAAAGTCTAAATCTATATTGGGATGCAGATCAGATGACATAATCATAGGTTTAAAGGAACCGAATTTGGATCTTCAAATAGTTCTGCTTTGCTCAAAAGGAAATTTCACAGGACAACTGAGTCTTTGTAATGCTGTGGGTTGGAAACCCTTTGCATGGAAAACTGTCATTAGCCCTTGCAGACCTAGTTACAGTGAGACCCATAGGCAAACTATTCTGTTGCCCACGTCTTGGTACCAAAGACTTTTTGTTATCTTTTCTGAATGTGTGCATGATGAGAAATCCCCGCTGAATGCTGTGTATCCTGTTGACAATGGTATAGGCTGTGTCCCCTTGAACAGCCTTATCAGTGTGCCATGCCATATTAAAGATAAATTCATAACACTAATTATGTATGCACTCATTGAGAAAGGAAAGATAATGAGTTATGTCAACCTATAACCCTTAGGCATACACAAATACACAACTTTTAGCCTTGAGCCCCAGTGCAAATTGTTTCTGTGGAGAAAAGGTACAGGTTCTATGCCATCTCCACTGCAAGGGGTATAGTGAGAGTCATTAAATATTTGGAGCATCTGATTATCCTTATTTTAAAACTATTTTCAAAACATTTTTGACTGTTCTGCTTGATTTTATAAATAGTTCTTCCTACTGAAAAGAATGCAAACATAGCACTAACTCACATTCACGTTCCCAAGACACTTTCTGAGTGTTTAAAATCGACATCCTGATAGCAATGCTAACCCCAGGCTTAATGAATGCTGATGACAGCATTCAGGATTGAGCATAAACACCTGTGGACTTTCAAAGCCAGGAGGCACCGTTGTCCAGGGGACCCCACCTCATCCCATCTCTCCTGGGATTCACTCCCCAGGACTGTTGCTCCCCTTACTAAAGAGGCAGCAGCAGACCCCTATACAGGTGATAGGAGACACTATTCATTATTTAAAACAGATGAAACAGAATGAGTAATGGTAAAAGTTAGCATTCTAACACTTTACCATAAAAATGCTTTTGTTTTTATTAAAATACAAAACTTGAGCCTTATTTTTGTTAAAGGTGAATGAAACATTTTATCATTGGTTGTAACTTTTAAGGCAATAAGCATGTATCATGAAAGTTCTTTTGAGAGCAAGGCTTAGAAAAAACAAAAGTAAGTTACACTAGAAATAAACTACACTGTACATGGGATGAAAGGGCAGAAGCGAACTGAGCAAATATCTTACAAAATCCGTGCGCACAGAAGAATAGGGCAACTCTGGGCAGGCGCATTAATAATATCAGGATGTTGTTACTATGCTCATCAGCGCTGAAAACATTTAGGCATTATTTTTGGTAACAAATGTTCTAAAGCAGTGCATTACCTTCTTACATATCATAGTCTAAACCCAGATTCTGGCTCATTACTTTCTATATTGTCACTTGAGGGGGAAAAATAAAATTATAAATGAAAAATCAGTACCGAAAACTAAGAGCAGAGTCCCTTGTGTGCAGGGTAGAGGCTGTGCCTGGAGACCAGAGGTAGGAAGCTGCAGGAGGCCCCGCTGACCTTCGGCTCCCTGCACTGCGGGCTGGGTGTGAGGTGACGCAGAAGGCAGGATGGGGCTGCGCACCCGTGGAGCGGCTCTGCCTCAGCGCCCTGTTGAGAAGAGTCCCGCAGTTTCCTTACGGCAGCCCTGGGAGGAAATAACTCGCGGTCACCCAGGTCTCCAAGGCGGCCTCTCGCCAGCCACTCAGGGAACCCAGTACCAGTGGGAGAACGTTTCTGTAAGTATCCATTCAGTAATTCACATCACCAAGATATGTAAAAAATAGTGGCCTTTTCCTAGTCGTGATTATCATGAAGTCATTGATTACTAGGAACCCAATCAGTCAACCTGCTTACATCAGAATGGTTAAACTTTTACTTACCTCTTGGTGTGAAATTATGGGATTAACAATAAACAAGGAAATTACCTTACAATGGTGATATTAATCGCTAGGGCTAACATTACCTTATACAAGAGTCTGGGTGGCTTAAACAACAGAAATTTATTTTCTCGCAGTTCTGGGGGCTACAAATCTAGAATGAAAGCGCCAGGTGAGCGCTCACTCACACAACTTGTCCCTCTTCTGCGTTTGTGAAGCACTGCCCGGCACTGCGTCCCCGCATGGTCTCTGCTGTGTGCTCACCTATCTGGGGTCCCTTTGTGTGAGTATAGCCCCTGTTTTCATAAGGACACCAATCAGATTGGTTAGGCCATACCTAAGAGCTTCAATATAACTTCATTGTCTGTTTAAAAACCACGTCTCCAAACACAGTCATATTCTGAGGTGTTGGGGTTAGTGTTTCAACATATGAATTTTGAGGAGACAGAATTCAGCCCATATCAAAAAATGTTAAATAACTATAAATGATCAATAACCATAAGAGTGACTTTATTAGTTTCTAAAACATCATTGTGTTATCTCATTAGAATAAAAAATCCAGATAATTTCTGTTATGCAAAATAATTCCACAGTTAGGAAATGAAGTATTGAAATTAATTCATAAAGTGAGTTTGCTTTGTCTTTTATAGATAGGTTCACAGAAAAAAAATGAGAGGAAGGTCCAGAGATAAGGAGTGATTCCATCCAGAAAATAACAACAGACTAATTCTAGCTTTTTCAAAATTACTCAACACTAACCCCTGACACACACTCCCTAAGTAAATCTGGGTTCATATAAAAAAGTCCACAATATCATTTACTTCATATTATCTTTTTATAACCTCTAAATTATTTTTAAGGGTAATAAGCCTTTTAAGTGTAAAATGTTTTTGTTACTATGGCTAAATAAAAATTTAATATATGAAAGTGAATAGATTTTCTGTAACTGGAAAGATTAGATAGAAATTAAAAGAGAAAAATAAAATGCTATCACCAAAGATGGAAATGATATCATAAAGAAGTTTAACAGGAGATATGAAAGGCCTCCAGAAATAAATGCTTAGAGGTCTAAGAAACACAATTTAAAATTATACTAGTTAAATGAAAAATAATATAATTTTTCACTTAAATTATTGATTTAAAACACTTTAAATCTAAAATTCAAAAATATTTTAGGACAAACTCTAAATAATGAATATACATTCTTTCTTAAATATCAAGGAATGAAAACTACGAAATTGTTAGAGACAGAACTGAGACTTGGAACCTTGGTAAGTGCTTACTCAAACAACTATATCTATCACTATGTGGGAACATGTGTCTATAAAATTATACTCAGAAAATTTATTTATGGAAAAAGATCTCTTAAGACTCAGCTATTATTGCCATTATCTGCACAATTGAATCTCTTAAGTCTTTAATTTGAACTGGTTGTTTGCTTGGTAATGCTATTCTGATAATACAAGATTGTTTGACATCTCTTTGTCTCTAAAATTATGTGTAATTGTACAATTGCTTTTCATTTCTTTCCTGTTCTCCCTATATGCATGAAGGTATAAAAACCACTCCTTTGTTGGAGTTTTAATCCAAACAAAAAGTTTGAAGTTCTTTGTTTTATTTAATTTGCAGTCCTTTGTCTTTTTAAAAATATTGACAACTAAATTTCTTTTCTCTCTTCCTTTTTTGACATTGCTTCTCCTTGCAGGGGCATCTCTTTCCTTCTGAACAATGATAATAGTAACTGCTTAAATTCTATGACAGTGATATAAAAAGGCCCGTCACAACCCTCATTTTAAAGATGATAGTGCTTGCTATTATGTTTTTATGCAACTGTCTGTGCTAGAGAACCGAACAAGAGTGACCCTTACAAATGTCCCCAGTATGACATCTTATGTTATTATGCATTTATTTTTCATTCAAAAGACATTTATTGAATGTCTACTGTGTACCTTCCTGGAATTAAAATTCAAGCTAAGGTTCTCTGAACTAATATCATGACAAAGAATGATGCCTTCTTTCCAAAGGTATAAGGCAAGTGAGGATGATTTCAACTTTGTCCTTTCAGGTAGAATTCCAACTGGTATTGAGGAAAGCAAATTAAAGACTTACACAGTTTGAATTTTGTAATTATGAGATGAAAGGGATTTTTTAATGAAGGGTGGATGATGCATGAAGTGCTCTTTTGGATAGCACTGAAATTCTGAGGCTGCTGCAGAGCTAACTTCAGCTTTAGTTTCTCTCTCTCTCTCTGACACACACACACAGGTTTGCTACTGTAATAGTAATTTCTCTTCCTTATTTTTTTAAGACAGAGTTTCACTTTGTCACTCTTGGTAGAGTGCTTCTCTTCCTTATTTTTTTTAAGACAGAGTTTCACTTTGTCACTCTTGGTAGAGTGCTGTGGCATCATAGCTCACAGCAACCTCAAACTCTTGGGTCCACAGGGTGGATACAGAGTATGGTTTGGAGGGTGAAAGATGGATAGAATGTAGTTCTGACTATAAGATTCAAAATTTGCACCAGCTTCTTGGGGAAGCAAAATGTGTTTCACTCGGAATTCAAGAGATTACTTTGTCTTCTGAGTAAAGAATATTTCTGTGGCCTTGCTATATGCCCTTATGCATATATCTTTAAAAAGATGGGGGAGTAATAATGCAGCATTAGTTGATGATGCAGGAAAGAATTCATAGGAGTCTGCATCTTTACCAGTCATCGCTTAAGAAGATTTATCTTGGCTGTAGCTATTCCTTGTTAGTTAACTTCAAGTATTTTGTATTTTATTAAATAATTCAATTGTTCAATTTTTCTTTTCCAGCATAATTCCTATTTGGTTAATTTCTTATTTATGAATGTGTTTTCATAAATGTATCACTTCTCAACAGACATAAATCTATAATTAATTCCAATAGTTTCTTAGTCTATTATTTTTCTTTTCTAAATAACAATTTTAACATAGGAAAACAATGATAATGTTGCCTCTTATCATATGATGTTTATACTTAAACTTTGTCTCAGCCAGCTACATTGGTAGGATCTTAAAGTTTATCAGTGTAGTGATAAAGGGCACTGATACTGGGTTTTAATGTGAATGGATCAATTTTCCAGCAATTGATATATTGCATATCCAAATAATGCCCAGATTTTTAAATGCCTGTTAGGGGCCAACACTGATAGTTCTTATTTGGGACTGTTATCTGAGGCTGGTATTCTTTATTGAACTGAGAAGGTGCCACACATCATGTCGGTCAAGCTGGGTGAATGCTGTGTTTGGGAACTGAACAAGAAGACTCATGATTAGATTTTCCTCTTACTAGATTATGTAATCAATCATGGCAAAGTAATTTTAAATGTTGAAATATTCTTGTGTTATTATAATAAAATCTACAATATAATTTATCATATTACTGGAGTCTCCCTGCTTGACTTAGAATTTTATTTCATTTCATTTATTTATTACTTTGAGACAGAGTTTCAGTCTATTGCCCAGGCTAGAGTGCTGTGGCATCAACTTAACTCACAGCAACTTTCAATTCCTGGGTTCGAGGATCCTCCTGAGTAACTGGAATTACAAGTGCCCACCACAGTACCTGGCTAAATTTTCTATTTTGAGTAGAGATGGAGTCTCACTCTTTATCATGCTGTTTTCAACTCCTGAACTCAAGTGATGCACCTGCCTCAGCCTCCCAGAGTGCTGGGATTACACATGGGAGCCACTGCACCTGACCTAGAATTTTAATTTCAATGATATGTGGATATGTGAGACAGTTTAGTCTTCTCATATGTTTAAATAAAATTATGTTATATGAACCATGTCAGGGGACTGACACTACCCAAGTAGTGTTCAAGAATTACATGAAAGCTACAGTGTGGTATTAGTGAAAGAAAAGACAATTAGATCAATGGGACAGAATACAGAGCTCAGAAATAAACCCACACAAGTATAGTCATCTGCTCTTTGACAAATGAGCAGGGCAATTTAGTGTGGAAAAGAGTCTTTCAGTCAATGGTGCTTAAACAACTGGAAATCCCCATATAGATAAATGGACCTAGAGTTAGGTATTACACCCTTCACAAAAATTGTCTTAAAATGGATTTTATGCATAAATCTAAAGGTGAAACTATGAGGTGCTTAGAGGATGACATAGGAGGTAATCTAGATGATCCTAGGTTTGATGATGACCTTGTAGACATATAACCACAGGCACAATTAGTGAAAGAAGTAGTTGGTAGGACAGTCGTCATTCAAGTTAAAAAGTTCTAGTTTGAGAAAGGCACTGTCAAGGTAATAAAAAATGCAAGCCACAGAGAAATATTTGCAGAGTAAATATCTGATACAAGACTGTTACTTAAAGTATACAAGGAACCCTTAAAACTCAACTATAACAAAAACAAACAACCAAATCAAAAAATAGGCAAACTGCTTGACCAGACCAAAGAAAACATTCAAAGGACAGATGAGCATAAGAAAAGTAAAAGCAAAACAACAAAAGTAAAGTGAAACAGCAAAGGATCACTATACTGCCAAAATCCAAAACACGGCAGCACCCAGTGTTTCCCAGGTCAGCAGGCTCCGTGGAGAACTCTGCCAAGCAGTATGAGCTCTCATTCTTGTCTGCTGGGATGGAAAATGGTCCAGCCACTGTAGCTGACAATTTTACAGTTTATTATAAAAATAAACCTTTGACCATCCACTCCAGCAAGTGTATTCCCTGGATTTTACCCAAATGAATTGAAAATGTGTGTCTACACAAAATCTCTACATAGCTATATTCATAATTGCCAGAACTTGGAAGCAACCATGATATTTTTCAGCAGAAGACTGAATAAACCGTGCTATATGCAGACAATGGAATAGTATGCAGTACTAAAAAGAAATGAGATGTCAAATCATTATAAAAAAAAAAAAAGACATGGAGGAAATGCACATTACTAAGGAAGAAGCCAACCTAAAGGTTTGCGGTCTGTGATTTCAGCTCTGTGATGCTCTGGAAAGGGTGACTCTGGAGAGATAGTAAAAAAAAAAAAAAGAAGAAAAGAAAAAGAAAAAGTCAGTGCTAACAGGATAGAGAGGGAAGGATGAGCAGGGGGAACACAGGGGTTTTTAGGGCATCTTTGAAACTACTCTGTATGATGCTGTAAACAGTGAACATGTTATCATGCCTTCAACCCAGACCATGTAAGACACCAAGAGTGTCCCCTGATGTAAATTATGAACTGTGGGTGAAAACAATGCAGAAATGCAGGAGAACGCTGCTCTTTCCACTCAGTTTTGCTGTGAACCTAAAACTGCTCTAATGAAGTTTTAAAAATGAGTTTTTCATCCTGCTTCTATCAAAATCTTTAGAAACACTGTTTGAACAATTAGATTTTCACAATGGCAGTGATAAACAGTTACTATCAAAGCCTTATTTTTGATACAAAAAAAGAAATATTGTGTGAGTGCCAAAAATAAGAGAAATTGTATCAATTACTGTTGTACTTATATGGAGAATAGATGAACATTATGGCTTAGAAATATTTAGTCATCATAGGTGTGGTCCCACCGGTTACCCTCCCTCCACCATTACAGTGCATCTTACAAGGGTACATGCGAAATTTACTAAATGGTAAAGACCATTTCTTATGGTCTTAACACCATAAGAAAATGCCATGAAAGCTATGTTAACCAGCTTGATGAAAATATTTCAAATTGTATATGAAAACAGCACATTGTTCCCCATGATTGCATTGATGTACACAGCTATGATTTAATAAGAAAAATTTAGTCACATCAAAAATATGTGTTATATGGTTTTATTTATTTATTTATTTTTACTCTTTTTTTATTAGATCATAATTGTGTACATTAATTCTATCATAGAATACAGTGTGTTGCTTCCATATGCAGTTTGGAAAACTTTCATCCAACTGGCTAACATAGCCATCATGTCTTTCTCATAATTGTTGTGTTAAGACATTTATATTCAACCTTTAGACAAATTCACATGTACCCTAATAGGATAAAT
>CAUYQV010050672.1:0-11079 GCA_963574575.1 Galagoides demidoff
TTTTTTTTTTTTTTGGTTGCAGCCATCATTGTTGTTTGGCGAGCCTGGGCTGGGGATTCGAACCCACCACCTTAGGTGTACATGGCTGGTGCCTTAGCCGATTGAGCCACAGGCGCTGAGCCTCTTATTTAGTTCTTTTGATATTTATGTCCATAGTTTAAAAAACTATATTCATACCTAGTTTTCTTAACCTGTTGAACTTTGATAGTATTAATTTACTTCTAGATTTTAAAGACAGGTAATTTTCCCACTTACATTCTCCCTACCTTTGCTTCTCTTCCCTGTTTATAAATTTGTTTTCTTCTTATTATGCCTGAAATTATTCTATTGGCTTATCTTGATAATGTTAATATACAGAAGCTCTATTTTTTTGTGCCATCTTCTTCAGATAGTATCTATTTTCTCCTCATAGTGTAGTAAGAATCTTTCTTCCCGGTCTACCTCTCTGCTAGTTATATTGCTAGTTTTATGTTGTTTACTAGTACAGAACCCAGAAAAGTGCCAACACATAGTAGGTGCATAACAAATACCTACCGAATAAATAAATCTTCGAGAGCTCTAACATTTAGATTTTGTTCCAACACCAAGGGCCACTCCACTCCAGAGTTTCCTGAAGGCCTTATGGGGAGACCTTTCCATCTTCTCGCCAGCCCTGTCCATCAGGCTTCCTGTCAGCATTAGGAAAGGGGAGGCAGCCAGGGAGGCTGAGAGTCGAGGGACCAAAAAAGAGGAAGCAGAAAGGGAGGGCTCGGTTCTTAGTTGGAGTCTTTTAGTTTGTTCTCTTCTCTCTCTGCTCCCTTCACTGGTTCGTTTCATTTCTTGGGGCTTTACCCTTTGTAAGTGCAACCACAGAGACTCTTGAAAACAGCATTCAAAATCCAGTTACGGAAAATCAGTTTGTCTACGCAAAACAAATAGGCAGAAACAGGCGGCTCAGCCTCTTGCCATCTGAGGATTCTAGGTGGAAATCCTACAGGGAGGCGTCCACTTCCGACATTCATTATGGGACTGTCCTGCCCTGCTGGCAAGCAGTGGACTTAGAACAGCTCGTCCTCACCCATCAGGGCGGCAGTGGCCCTTGCTGGGATTAGGAACCCACAAGGTAGAGAGATAATGCTACAAATAGCAGCTGAGGCCATCACCAGAGAACAGTCTGGGCACGTAAGCAGCAGGGCTGTGGCTAAAGGGTTGGCATTTAGGGGTAATTTTTCTAATCTGGAATTCAAAAACTATCTATGTTTGAAATGAGTGTCAAAGAGCTGAGGTCATTACCAAAGGACAGCAGCTCACTAGTGAGCACATGAAGGAACTCTCCATCAGATACACATTTTAAAAGATTTTAAAAACTATTTCTCACTTAACCTCCCAACAATCCTAGACCGTGGGCAGGAAATTATTACCACCCTCAGATGACCAGTAGATCGGTTGAGTGCCTTGCCAGGTCACCTGACAATTACGTCTGTCTGTAGCACAATCTCCCACTTCTCCAGGCTGGGAACCTGCTCCTTTCCGAATCATTTGGATTTCCTGGGTCCGATTTGTGGGCAATATTTCCTGCTTCTTTTAAGATACCATGTTGCTCATCTCCATTCCCACCATGTCTTCAGCAGCGCAGGTCCTGGGGCCTCATTTCAGCTAATTATCCAGAGCCCCCTGGCTGAGGTCTCTCTCTTCAATCAAGGTCTCTCACCTCAGCTCTACTGAACGTGACTTCTATTCCTCCTGTTGTCAGTCAGGGTCATTCCCCTGTGTCTCTGCAGCGCTTGGCACACAGTAGGCATTGAATACATCTTTGGTGAACGGAATCCCTTCCTGGGAAGGCTCAATGTTCTGTCTGCCAGGTTCACCATCCTCCCCCTCGGCCTCCCTGAACCACAACAGGCAGGGTCTTCACACCCCAGCTCACTCTTCATCTGGCAAGAACTATGCTCTCCTTTCCCCCCCATCCATAGATTACCTGACAGTCCAAGGCCAGCCTAATTTATGGACCCGCTCCAGGTCCCATGAATTTTCCTTTTTCCTCATTCCTGGAAACGGTACAGCCACATAGAACCTCATCACAGACTATATTACTGAACTCCACTGTATCTTTGGTTTAACTCTGTGGCACCAGCTAGATGCTAAACCACTTGAGAGCAAATACAATGAGCTGTATCATCTCTCTTATGCAGAACTCAGAATTGAAGAAATGCTCATTTATTTTTTGGTCAAACTGATGTGTCCGGAATAGAGCCTAGGATCCATGTCTCCAATTGTCTCTCTCTACAAAACCATTGTTCTAGAAGTTGCAATACTCATGTCCTAATTCTGTACTAGTTTCTGTTTAGCCAGACAACATCTTCTCATTAGAAACTACAGAAGACTAGTGGAGTCTTAGTTGTCCTTATAACCAATGTGACCACCTTTATTAAAAATGATTATTTATATTCAAAATCACATACTAACAAAGATTTGAGTTGGACTTGTTTTTGAAGAGATTGATGAATGGAAACATTTTTCTCTTGTTGTGACTATGATTATGAAATAACTTAGGAGAGCTGGAAAAATAGACTCGGACCCCCACTTAGGTTAATTAATTGGTAATTTATTTTACCTGCCGCAGGGGCTGCTGCTCTGAGAGACAGTCAGCAGCCCGGGTGTGAGGGTGAGTTGCCTTTTATAGGCTTTGGGCAAGCATATTACAGAAGCAAAACGTGGCTGGTTAAGGGGGGGTTACAACTCAGGTAGTCATGGATACAGCAATGGAACAACAATTAATACAGTTGACAATGGATATATCTCATATCACAATGGTTATGGTTATACAACAGTAATTAATCAAGTCTCAGTGAGTTTTCCACCATTATTCATCTACTGAGAACTTGAGGGTTTTGTGAAACTTGGGACTTTTCTTCCTTGTACCTGAAGCTTGTTCTTGGCAACCCTAGGGGAAGGAGGGGCCCTGGGAACATGACTGGGAAGCACGTTCTCAGCCACCATGGGGGGAGGAGACACTTGCCTTGTTCCCGAGTTGACTCTGGGGGGAGAAGGGAGGAGGAGGGAAATGGGCTGGAGTGGGAGGGGACAGGTGAGAGCTGGGGGAAGAGGGCTGGGTTACAACAATTAAAAGGCATTTAAGTGTCTACTTTCTAGAGATGATCATCTGAAAGTTGAGGTAATCTGGACTGGCTTTGTTTTATGGCCACGTTTTCATTTTGGTGTATGTGGAATATTTTTGAATGCTGGTGGAGTCACACTGTTCCATACTTAGCTGTTTGGAGTATAAATAGAGCACTATCTTAAAAATAATTGTAACAGGGTGACTAATCTCACAGAGGGGTGAGACAATTTCTCGTTCACACAAGTGGATTTGGTGACACTGCAGAAACAGTGACCAAGAAGAGCAGGACAAGCTCTTCCCCCCTTAGCGTTGTCACTCACCCCAATGTTCTTTTGGCCAGTTTTCCATAAGTGGGCCCCAGATCATTCTCCCAAAGGCCTAAGCCAGCTCCTGTTTCCCAACTCGCCCACACCCTAGCCAGGAGTTTTATGAACAGCTATGTCTCTAACAGATTCAGAACAAAAACTGGGAGATAGATCCTGAGTGACCCCAGGAGAATCAGCAGCTTTCCAAGAATAGCTGCCCTCCCTGGACTCACCACTTTTTCTCCCAATGTTGGAAAATCTTAGGGTGTGGGTGTCTGTTGTGGCCGCCTTCCACATTTACGACCCTACCAGGCCGTGCTCACCAATCCATAATGAGATACTCATTATAGTAGTAGCAACCCAGCAAGTCCCAGGCTAAGTGGTTGAAGCCAGGCATCTCATGGAACAGGGCTCAGCAAATCCCAGGCTAAGTGGTTGAAGCCGGGTACCTCATGGAACAGGGCTTAACAAGTCCCAGTCTATGGTTGAAGCCAGACACCTCATGGAACAGGGCTCAGCAAGTCCCAGTCTATGGTTGAAGCTAGGCATCTCATGGAACAGGGCTCAGAAGTCCCAGGCTAAGTGATTGAAGCCAGGCACCTCATGGAACAGGGCTCAACAAGTCCCAGTCTATGGTTGAACCTGAGCACCTCATGGAACAGGGCTCAGCAAGTCCCAGTCTATGGTTGAAGCCAGGCACCTCATAGAACAGGGCTTAGCAAGTCCCAGGCTGAGTGATTGAAGCTGAGCACCTCATGGAACAGGGCTCAGCTGGTGACTGCGTGTTCAGGTTGTTCCTGCCTCTGATCAGACCACAGTATCTCTGTTCCTGAGGCTCAGTGTCCCTTGGATGTTGTACCTCATCAGAAGGACCTGGGCCTCAGAAGTCAGCTGCCAGACCCTTGTGATGCTCCCTGTCACTCTGCCTCAAGTCTGTGTCCCAAGTTATGGCAAGAGTGAGACAGTCAATCCATGGTGGAATTGCTAAGCGTCAGTGACACGGCAGATATCGTATCAGTGCACATTACACATTTCTCCTTTAATTCTCCCCCACAGACTCATGAGTAGCCTCTCCCCTGCCTTTTTATAAATGAGAAAGGTGGAGGCAGGAAGGATAAGCAGCCTGGAAGGAAATCTAACCGGCAATCAAAAGCCCTGGATCTCAACCCCAGGGCTACGTGAAGCTGAGCTCCCGTTCTTAACTACAAGACATGCTCCCTTTCAATAAGAGTTTGAATATTTTTTCCCTTCCCACAACTACCTTCCTCTTTTTTTTTTTTTTTAAAGAGGGACACATATACAACTCAGTCTTCAACCTTACAAAAGCAAACTATATAGCCTAATTGTATGTACCCTCATATTAACCTGTGTGGCCGTAAGGGTCTCACGGAAAAGCCATGTCACGGAGGATAAGCACGCTTATTGAAATTGTGTTTTAAGTAAAGGTGACCATTTGCTTGCTCAGGCAAAATGGCGAGCTTTCTTTATTTGCTGTTGGTTTATATAGTCAATCTTGTGCATGTGTATTATACGTCAATGATCTCATTAATATTCATTACAATCCCCCTGCACATGCGCACTGGGCGTCAATGACTTGTTAATCCATTTAAACATCCTGTGACTACCCGCCTTGTAAGTAGCTCCTCCCTAGTAATCTCAAAATCCACCCAACATACACCTTTAAGCCTAACCCTTTCAACATAACCCGGTTGAACATAACTTAATGGAGAACATGTTGTTAGCCATGACTTCTTTTGTTCTTATTTGATGAAGCCTGCAGCTAAAGAGGGAAGAGATGGTTTGAAAGTCTGTTCTACTGACCTTGCTGTTTGGAGGCAGTGACTTCGATCTTTAAAATAAGGCATAGAGAAACTTCTAGGGCATACAGAAATTTGTGTGCAAACCTCTGCTCCCATGTGGGCCTTAAGTCAGGGGGGTTTTACACCCACACCCGACCAGGCGGACCTTAGGTCAGGGGGTTTTTAGGCCCCCAACCAACCTGGCCGTATGGGACTCTGCCTCCATTTCTCACAAGTAAGCCTGCACGAAGTCTTCTCACTGCTTTCTCTCAAACAGCTTTTTTTGGCCAGAGGCATATAGGCCTTTCGCCTATAACCTGATATTAAAAAAATAAAAGACTCAGGAAGTAGAAGGTGTGGGTCATATTAGCACAGGTTCCTTTGTTCCATTGTGCTGTGTCTTTGGCTGGTGCGTGGTCTATGTCACACCTTCCAAGGAAGTATTTCCAAAGTCCCAGTCTGTGCTGGGCACTCTATGGGTCCCCCAGACAGGGACTAATTTAGTGAAGGACCATGCTACCCTGATTATGCTCCTCCTAAACATGGAGGTAGGAGAAGCATCATGACCTCACTCCGATTTTGTTCTAAAATCTGGTACCACTGGCAAAATCGGTACCTGACAGCACGTCAGTTGCTGGAAACGTGGCAACTTATGTACCTGTTGTTTACAAATAGCAGTTCAGTAAATGACCATCCTGCATGTGCTGACGGGATGTCTACCCCTGTATAAATATTTCTTTTTTGGAGCCAATTACTATAACCCTTGGTTTATCTCTAGTTTCTTGAGAAAATAAACTGTCCACATTCTCCAGTGACGGGATGACGACTATTTTCCAGGACTTGTGGCCCTGTCCCCTGAGGCCCTGAGCCAGCCTGCTGCAGAGAGGCGTCTCTCCTGCCCCAGGAGTCAGGTGCCAGCCTTCTGCTCCTGCCCTCCTATGGCTCTTGCCTCTCTGGTTGCCGGAGTAACCATAAAAATATTACTCCACACGCTCTAGGAACAAAATGTCAGTGCATTTCACTATTGTTTTAAATTAAAATCTAACATGTGAACATAACCCCAGCTTGGAATAAATTCCATTTCTGGAATATGACTCCTTTTGATACAAAATCAGGCTGAAGAACTCAGGAGTAGTAAAGACACCTAAGTTTATTAAAAAGGTCTAAATTCCTCCAGCCTGCGTCCTGTGTCCATGGTAAATGTCCAATAAATGCTTATTCAGTGAATGAATGAATGAAAAATGTAAAAAAGCTTGGCTGAAAAAGTTGGGAATATATACCAGTATATATAATTTTAAAGTAAAAAACTATTTTAATTCCCATTATAAATTATAATAAGAATACTACTATAAACTTCAGGACGGTGTGTGTAGTGGGTTGGGTAGCATCTCCCCAGCCCCAGATTATTTGGATATTAGAGTCTTTGCAGATATAATTAGTTAAGGACCTTACAGTGAAATCATCCTGGACTTGGGGTGTCTCCTAATCCAGTGACTGGTGTCCTTATAAGGAGCAGAGAGGGCAGGGAGGCACGCAGAGAAGGCAGCGTGAAGATGAGGCAGCCGTCAGAGTGATGCTGCCAGAAGCCAAGGAGCACAGGAAGCCACCAGGAGCTACAACAGACAAGGAAGGACTCTCCCCGGACCTTCAGAGGGAGCATTGCCAACACCCTGATCTCCTACTTCTGGGCCTCTGGAATTATGAGAACAAATCGCTGTTTTTTAAGTCACCTAGTTTGTGGTAATCTGCTACGGCAGCTCTTGGGAAATAATACAGTGGGATATTTAGAGTTAATATTGATGCTTCCTCATTTACTTAGCAGTCAAAGACCTTATCAAGGACTCTCAAGGTCATTGATAAGGACAGTGGTATCAAAAGACACCATCAGGTATTTTGGGGCTATTTTGAGGGATTTCTCTCTTTGGCATACTTTTGCCTGCTAAGTGATACAGACAGAATGGGAAGAAAAACCATTGAAAGTCTGGGCCACTGACTAAGGAGAAAGGTGGGGTTCTCAATAGGGGAAAGGATTCTTTTGGGTTAAGACAAAGCTTCTGAGCTTATCTTGGATAATACATCTCTTTAAAAAGGGGAATTAAATTGCTCTGTTGGAGAAAGTGAGAAGAACCTAGGGTTTGTACTTGGCTTGAAAGAATCTTGTAGTTGGCTCCAAAGAGAAAGAGTGAGGGTGTGTTGGAAGAATGGAAGGTGAAATATAAGGAGACTGGGGCAGAAGAGCAGAGGACGGAGAGATACCGGGGGTCGGGGGGAGAGAGACAGACAGACACCAGGGCCCTGGAAATACAGAAAGGCTTGAAAGGTCAGTGGGGAACTCCTGGTGGCAAAGACAGTGGAAGGGCTTCTGAGTTATGAGTTGTGTGAGGTGACGCTGTGTCAGCATCTCCTCTGTTATCCCAGGACTATCCATAAAAGGCTGCCCTTCACTCTGCCCCATGAAGGTGCTACCTCTGGACATGCAGGGTGGCTCCAACAGCAGAGATTGCCAGTTGTCACCGTCTCCCTTTCCCCTTCTCTATGAATTCGATTTTCAGATGGGGACACACAGCAAGAGGCACATTTCCTGCCTTTGCTTGCAGCTGGGTGTGGCCATGTGATTGCAAGTTGAGCAGAGCCACGTGGAAAATGCCTCTGGCCGCTCTGCCCGCCTTCCCAGAGGCTAGAAGGGGGCATGGTAGAAGGTATTTGGACCATTTGGATGAGGTCAACGCCCTAGAGGTGGTGAAGGGAGCAACAGGCAGAAAGATCCAGGGACCCTGGCAAAAGTGTTTACCATACCAGCTTTGGGCTGCCCAATCTTAGCATCTTGTACAACATGAGAGAGAAGTCTACCCCATCTCCTTTAGGGCTGTGTTACAGCAGCTGAATCCGTATTGTGATTTCAGAAGGTCCCTAAAATGTAGGGGATTATGTGTTCACATCTTTTGCCCATTAAACAAAATCGTCTTCTTCTTTTTTTTCTTCCAAAAATAGTCTTCTTTTTGTTAACTTGCAAGAGTTCTTTATATTCTATTAAATGCAACTTCTTTATCAGATATATGTGTTGTAAATGTTTTCTCCTAATCTTGGGCTTGTCTTTCTGATTTCTTAGGGAAAATTTTAAATTTTGATATAATTGGATTTTTTGATTTTTTTCCTTTAAACTTTGTATTTTTTGGCCTAAGACATCTTAAACACAGGTCATGTGTATTTCCTCTGATATTTTATTCTAGAAGTTTCCCAGTTTTAGGTTTACATTTAGGCTTGAGATCCATGTTGAGTTAATTTTTGCAGACTATGAGGTATGACTCAAAGTTCTTTTCATTTATGGATTGCGATTGTTCCAGCAGTAATTGTTGAAAAGATTATTCCAATGGTATATAATCTCTAAAGTTATGAGAAATCTATATTCAAAAGGGCTTGTCAGTCTGTTTCATGACTTTTCTTAAAGGACAAACTTTAGAACTAGTCCGTTAGAAACTCTACTTTCTCAGATAAATCAAAATAAAATAATAACTACCAATGGAAGACAAAAGTCTTAGCATATCTGTAGTTAAAGAAACAATTGGCAAACAAAATTGGTTATTTTTGTGGCATACAACAATTTAACATAATAACCATAATTATTACAATAAAACATGTCAATATTCTACAGTCCTGGAATACACATTAATAACATGTGTATGCAAACACAATCCAAAGAAAAGTAAGCACCATTTCGTATTTGACAAAGTTTCTTTTATAGTTTTAATACACCACATGTCTCTCTTAGATTTTCAATGGTCCTAATATTTTAAAAGCTGATTTGAGGTCAAAAAGACCAAATTTAGAGTTTTGATTTTGGAAGGGTTGTCATGTGTCAAAGGCTTAAAACATTGGTTCCAATAGATTCCTAAGTCATTCATTTAAATAAGAGTGATGGTTGTCAAAAGATTCTAAAGGTGATAGAGGAAATTATATAGATACAATCCTTAGCTCTTTTACAGCTTAGTTTTCTAGTTACCAAAAAAGAAAGAAAAACTTCAGTAGTGCAACTTCAATTTAAAGGGAAACATCATGTAATTCCATCAAGGGTGAACTCAGATTCAAGAAAAGTTTGTTGTTTTAACCAAATTTCATAAATTATAGCCAACTGGATCACATGCAAATTCCTTCATAAATTCCCTCCATGAGTTCTATCCAACTGCTCAGACAATCTACAAACATTCTAAAAACATTCTGTTTTGTCTTCACTTTCCCTTTTCTTAAATAACCAGCCATTCTATTTTAGGACAAAAGTTTGCCACACAAGAACCTTTCTTATACAGCGTCATCTTCCTTTCTGTTTAACCTTTCTTACTAAAATCATTTTTCATAAAACAGGATCAGTTTACTATAGCCATTCACTTAGCCGAACTATAATTAGAATGTTTTAAAAGGGAAAAATACTATTCTTTGATAGAGAAAAGACTAAGTTTCCCAAACAATCATAGACAGCCAAAGTATTACATCTTACAAACAACTCAGACATTTTAAGATTATCTTTTTTTTTGAGGCAGAGTCTCTCTCTATCACCCTGGATAGTGTCATGGGTGTCATAGTTCACTGCAACTTCAAATTCCTGGGCTTGAGCAATCCTCTTGCCTCAGACTCCCACGTAACTGGGACTATAGGCTTTGTCACAACACCTGGCTAGTTTCTTCTTCTTCTTCTTCTTCTTCTTTTTTTTTTAGTAGAGATGGAGTCTCACTCTTGCTCAGGTTGGCCTCTGAGCTCGTGAGCTCAAGCAGTCCACCCGCCTTGGCCTCCCAGAGTGCTACAATTACAGGCATGAGCCACAGTGCCTGGGCCTTGATTATCTTTTTAACTTAATATAACACGGCCTTAAGGTTTTAGGTAACTGAAAAGTGTTTTGAAGTCACAACATAGATGTCACCCCTGATGTCTTTCCTGGTCACCCTAAGCCTCACATGGGCACGTGGCATCAAAGATGGCTGCAAAGGACAGGCCATATTTCCATACCCTTAATTCATTTGTCAGCTGTAAAGATACAAAACAGGACTGGAAGATTCAAATTCCCCTGGAATAGCCAGGGACAAAGCTGGAGCAGGGAAGAAGGGGCTATGTGGGCCTTGTAGCTGCTGGCTTAGGTATAGAGGACATGTCCCTAGCCTTCACCACAGCCACCTGTCAATACCTCAGTATTCAGAGGCTCAAAACTAGAGCATAAGCTGACAGTCAAATTCAGCAAAATTTAGAAATATTACAGAAATGGCAGTTTTATGACCTTTAATCATCTGAACTTCAGTGAGTTTTTTTTTTTTTTTTTTTGAGATGGAGCCTCAAGCTGTCCCCCTGGGTAGAGTGCCGTGGCATCACAGCTCATAGCAACCTCCAACTCCTGGGCTCAAGCGAGTCTCCTGCCTTTGCCTACCAAGTAGCTGGGACCACAGGCGCCCGCCACAACGCCTGGCCATTTTTTGGTTGCAGCCATCATTGTTGTTTGGCGGGCCTGGACTGGGGATTCGAACCCACCACCTTAGGTGTACGTGGCTGACGCCTTAGCCGATTGAGCCACAGGCGCCGAGCCTTCAGTGAGTTTTTAAACCAGTTTTATTTATCAAAGATTTACAAAGTCATAAGAACAAAAAGGCATCTGTGTCCTTTTCTATTTTCCTAATATAATATTTGATGTATGTGCTTACTTTTTTTTTTAAAACCTATTAAGTAGGGCTCTTTTGTATATTTTGGTAGTGAAATACCACCTGTGCATGACATATACAGATAGCAGACAGATATACAGAAGTGGAACTTATATTTGCCAGCTTTAAAACTAAATTTGTATCCAGACTATTACTATTCTAATTATGTAATTTATCTTAGTATTTTACTAGGTTTT
>CAUYQV010050673.1:0-20485 GCA_963574575.1 Galagoides demidoff
CAAACCTGCCCATCTGCATAGACACAACCTCCAAAGCTGCCCACCTGCATAGACAGAACCTCCAAAGCTGCCCACCTGCATAGACACAACCTCCAAAGCTGCCCAGCTCTATAGACACAGCCTCCAAAGCTGCCCAGCTCCATAGACACAACCTCCAAAGCTGCCCAGCTCCATAGACACAGCCTCCAAAGCTGCCCACCTCCATAGATACAACCTCCAAACCTGCCCATCTGCATAGACACAACCTCCAAACCTGCCCACCTTCATAGACACAACCTCCAAAGCTGCCCACCTGCATAGATACAACCTCCAAACCTGCCCACCTCCATAGACACAACCTCCAAACCTGCCCAGCTCCATGGACACAACCTCCAAAGCTGCCCACCTCCATAGACACAACCTCCAAAGCTGCCCACCTCCATAGACACAACCTCCAAACCTGCCCATCTGCATAGACACAACCTCCAAAGCTGCCCACCTGCATAGACAGAACCTCCAAAGCTGCCCACCTGCATAGACACAACCTCCAAAGCTGCCCAGCTCTATAGACACAGCCTCCAAAGCTGCCCAGCTCAATAGACACAACCTTCAAAGCTGCCCACCTCCATAGACACAAGCTCCAAAGCTTCCCAGCTCCATAGACACAGCCTCCAAAGCTGCCCACCTCCATAGACACAACCTCCAAACCTGCCCATCTGCATAGACACAACCTCCAAACCTGCCCACCTTCATAGACACAACCTCCAAACCTGCCCACCTGCATAGATACAACCTCCAAACCTGCCCACCTCCATAGACACAACCTCCAAAGCTGCCCACCTCCATAGACACAACCTCCAAACCTGCCCACCTCCATAGACACAACCTCCAAACCTGCCCACCTCCGCAGACACAGCCTCCAAAGCTGCCCACCTCTGCAGACACAGCCTCCAAAGCTGCCCACCTCCGCAGACACAGCCTCCAAAGCTGCTCACCTCCATAGACACAACCTCCAAAGCTGCCCAGATCCATAGACACAACCTCCAAAGCTGCCCAGCTCCGTAGACACAGCCTCCAAAGCTGCCCACATCCCTACACTGACCTAATTTTCCTAGACTGAACATACACTACATGTACTCAATGGAAGTTCCTTACATTGACCACTTCTGTATGTGGACCGATTTGTTACTGTACATTGGGAGGTCAGATTACAAAGGTTCAACTCTGTATATCTGACTAGAGAAAAAGGATGAGTTTCTATGAGATCAAACACAAATAGAGTGTGATGTGTTCTAGGAAGCTGGGGTTGTGGTAGTGGTGGAAATTCCAGGGAAGGCTTTTCTGGGAGTAGTGCTATTTTTGAGTTGAGATTGAATGGAGAAGTAGGGGGTAACCATGGAAAAGGCTGGAGCCTGTTCCAAACAGAGCGCACAGAATGTTCACAAGCCCCTCCTCAGAAGCTGGATGTGTCTGGGGTGACTGTAATGTGAGGGTTAGTGAGCGTGAAGGTTTAACACACAGTGTGGGGGGGGGGGGAATCACATTCATCATGATAACTGACACACACCATTCACCTGGCAAAGAGTGGGCCGGAGTGAGAGAATTGGATATGCCCCTGTTTGGGTGTTTTGTTTTGTTTAATTAGCCACTCTTGGTTATAAGGCACAATTTATTTAGACATTGACATGACAGCTGCCACATCCCCAGGACAAAAGCCAAAAGCCTCATGTGTCAAATTGTCACCAAAACTTTCTGAAAGTCATGACAAAGTTCTAAATGAGGCAGCTGATTGCCCAATGTCCTTCTAACACGCCAGGTGACACGAATTATAAAATAAAAAAAAAATTAAAACTCTCCCACTTCCAGAGCAGGAAATCTGCGTGTTCTCAAAAAATGCACAGGTCAGGATAAACTCATCTCTTTCTAAAAGAGAGATGGTACCAAGAGAAGATCTCAGCAGGGTACCCATAGCAGCAGCCCAAGCAGCTCTGGGAGAAGCTCTTTTCTTATCCTCGGTTTGCAAAACTGCTTTTTCTGGTTGCATTTGACAATGGGGGGTGGGGACAAGCCACATAATGTCATTTCACCCATCACTAACCCAACACACCTGCACATTCTCCTCCACCTCTATCACATTCTTCCCAGGCCTCCAGGCAGAAGATATTTTTTGAAAGACTTGTAAAGCACTGACTCGAAGTGCATAATAACTTAATATTAATTTAAGAGACTAATATTGGGAGTCTTAAAAAGAAAAAAAGGGCTCAATTTATGAAAAATATATCTCAATTTTCCTAAAAAAAATATTTCAGGTTGACAGCCATGTATCCCATGAGTGATAATGAGGTTGCTGCCAGAAGGAATTTAATTAAGATGAGTTGAGCATGCCACCAGGAGGGTGCAGCCAGGGGAGTTCTGGTGAAGCACTTAGCACCCCAGAGCAGGGAGCACACAGTATTAAAATGCCCAATAAATTAGCCTACAAATCTACTCAGCACTACATTTGTCCTGCACCACCAAATAAAACATTGCCTTGAAATGGAACCACCTGAGATTTTTCACACCAAATCAATTTATACTAGAGAAAGAAAATGCTTATGCAACCAACTCCTGGGCTGCCGTTTGCAACAAGAGACTTGGTAAGAAGGGAACATTGCCCTTTCCCCATTTTACCGGAGACAGAATGGGAATTAATCAGCGATGCTTAACTACCCTTTCAACGGGACTCTGGCAACACCCACGGAAATAGTTCACTTCTTTTAACATTTCTGAACAGCAGACAGTCACCAACTTTTAATAATTCCGTATATTACTGCAGACTGTGAGAAAGGATTTTAAATCACAAGACGAATGACAATGTAATAAATTAGAGAAATTGTGGCTGTTATTGTGAAATCTCACTGCCTCCGTCTGGTTCACATCTCAATTTCTTGATGTAATAAGATTGGAGTATAATTATTAGCAATTATTATCAAAGCATTCATAAGTTTTTTTCCCCACTGTGAAAGCAAGATTCTGCTTTATATCCTCTTTTTAAGCTTAATTCACGGGTGTCATGCGTCACCCACAAAAGAAGGGCATGGTGATTCCAAAATGTCTGTTTTGACAGATTGCTCCTTCTCACTTCTCTTCTGTTATAAATATTTAATACATGGTTCGACAATGGATGACAAAAATCTCAGCTCTGTGATCATCCAGTTAAATAAAATCCCCCTCCACTCCTCCTCAAGAAACAATCATGGCCTTAGTACAGCAGCAAAGACAGGTCAAAATATCACACCTTGCATTAATACGAGCCCTTTGGGGTCCAAGTCAAAAGAAATTTGCTGTCAATGTTTTTTCCTGCCACTTTTTCTTTTTAAATGCAAATTTCTAGGAAAGGCCACCACAATATATTAAACTGTCAATATCACGCAATTAAAACAATTTGGCAATGGTACGGTGGCGTCATTTAAATACGCTCCATCTTATCTCCTCCTCTATATTAATTTAAGATGGAATCTGGACAATGACAAGAACAGCTCATAATGGAACACCCAGGGAATGGCTGGTTTGCTTTTCATTGTCCCCGGGCCTCCAGGCGCTGCTGTGCACTTCCTGGGAACAAACGAGACCTCAGAGGCGACATGTTTTCATTTTATCACATTTATTTAAGATGACCGAGGACAGTGCCCAGTATTTATTCACCACATTCAACATTTGCCATCATCAGAATAAAAGGAGGGCCAGCACAGTTTGAACAACATCTGGCAATTCCAGAGAGATAGAGTCACTTGAAGAACAAATGAAGCTTTAGTTAATAAAATCTCCCCCTGACTGACAAAGATGGCTCTTTGTACACATGCAGGATCCTTGATAAGTAGATAGAGACTGATAAAGAGGGCACAATTCCTACCGAGGAAAGTCAATGCTGCCCACGTTTAAATAAAGACAGGGTTTATTACTCGTCTTTTATGAATTGTGATAAATTAAATGTTCTGAGTTCTGGAGGGATAAAAGATTGAAATTACAATTCTGAAGTCCAGGGGAAGTTTCACTAGTATCCTAAAGAATAATATTACCAAGGACAAAAAAACAGAAAGTCCTTGGTTTCAAAAGAGCGCCCCTTTCATCCAGTAATACCTGAACGAATAGACGTCAGCCCTCCTATGTTCTGAATGTGGATGGCCTCGATCCCTTACGTAGCCGTTAATGAACAGGAATTTACTAATAACCAGACACTGTGGCAGGCACATGCCTTTAAACGTGAGAAAATGTCCAGAACAGGCAAATGTCTAAATGTTTGTGCAAATACACACTGTCCAGCTAAACACACACACACAGGACACATGGGATGACGCCATCAGTACATGGACACTAAGCCCAGGTGTGGAGCTTCACATCTACCGTCCTAGCTCTGGGAGGCCAGGGTGGGAAGATCACCTGAGGCCAAGGCCAAGAGCTCTAGACCATCCTGGACTCTCCATTCTTTCTTTCTTTCTTTTCTTTCTTTCTTTCTTTCTTTCTCTCTCTCTCTCTCTCTCTCTCTCTCTTTCTTTCTTTCTTTTTTCTTTCAATGAGCTGGGTGTTGAGTGGTGCTGAACTATACACTTACAGTCACAGCTACTCAGGAGGCTGAGGCAGGAGAATCACTTAGCCCAGGAGTTGGAGCTGTGATTTCTCCACTGCATTCAGACAAAGAAAAAATATACCAAGCACTAAAACAGTGGTTTTTCAGCTGCCCTGGTGTGCCCTGAGAGGAGCGTAGGTGTGCTGCCAAAATTTTTAAAGATCATTAATTATTTCTGAAAGAAGTTCAAAGTTAAGTATATTCTTTCTTTTACTTTTCTTTTGATCAACATAATTTAAGTGTATCACAGAAGTTTAAATATAGGTTCAAGTGTGGCATGAGATAAAAAAGATTGCAAAACCCTGCACTAGACGTTGGACTAGTGAAAGGCCCCCTTTCATGATTGCCGTTCCCAGACTACCACTGGTACTGATGGGTTTTATGACTGTAAGACCTGCCTGATGGATAGGACTTAGGTGAAAGGAAATAAAGAGAATCTCTTTGTATACTCAGTTCTCAGCCGACAGACAATGAAGGGAGATTCTCTGGGCCCTGGGACACTAGATTTTAAAAGAGTATTTCTAATAGAAATGACAGAAATGCTCATTATGTAACGGACCTCCTAGGAAGGTAAAAGGTACATGGTATCCTGACCCTCTTGACATAAGTAAAAGGAAAGAATAAGTCTATGGAAGCTCTTGGAAACTAAGAGCCACACGGTCAGGGAAAATTTTGTAGGTGAAGAGCCAGGGTGAGTGGTCACTGGCACAGCAGACGCCTGGCACTTGAGGGGTCTGGTGAAGTCCAGTGATGTTGACTTTCACCATTCTATTCTTTCTTACTCCAAACTTAGGAGTTTGTCCCCTGCGGCACCTGCCGCAGGTTTTTTAATTGCTACTCACAGTTGCTGCTGTGAGGATGGGGAGGGTGGCACACACTTACTCCACATTCTCAGTGATCCCCTGAGAAGAAATTTCTTTGGAATAATATTCCTATGTTCCATAAGTCAAATCTGTGAAATGTAGAACATAGATGTTTTGGCACAATAATCAAGTAATTGAGGTGAAAGCTATGTTGATTGGTTAACTGTAATCACGTTAGATTGTATAAAAAATAATCAGTACATTGTACCCCACATATGCATGAATGTATCCAAGATCTGTGTATTTGACTTAAAACAATAAAAAAATAATATTTCTGGGCTCTCCCCAGCTTCTCGCTCCTCCACCCCTGTGAAGGAATGGTTTGTTACTTTGAAGAATGGATCTGAACATGCTCAGACTAGTCCCCTAGATTCTGTTCATATTCTACAGTTGGCAGAAAGGGTACACTTGTGGCTTCTTTTCAGCCTGGACACTCTCTAAGTATCTGTGAACTTATCTGTGGGGACTGGACGGGAAGTGGGGGCTGAAGGTTTCTGCTATCAGTGACTCTTGGGCAAATCTGAACCAATCAGGAGAGTACAAAAGAACCCATTTGGGCATACATTTAAATGTGTTTATTTCATTTGTTTACTTTTATATAAAAAAAAATAGCCTTATTGAGATAGAATTCATTCAGAAAATTCGCGATTCGAGGTGCACAATTGAGTGGTTTTTAGTATATTCACACCCTTGTGCCATTAACCCCATTATTTAATTTTAGAACACTTCATCACCCCAGGAGAAAACCCTGGTGCACATGTGCGGGCTACTACTCTCCAGCCCCAGGAAACTGCTCATCAATTTTCTGTCTCTATAGATTGGCCAACTCCAGACATTTCACAGGCCTGGGATCAGATCCTTAAAATCGTTCGGCTACAGTGAAGAAGTTGTTTATTTCCTTCTGCTTCCCTGGTCATCAGTTTGCTCCTTAGCTGGCTCTTGGCAGGGAAGAAAAGGGACACTATTTCTTGAACCTCTAGAGCAGCTGCCTATCTAGAACGGTTCCTTATACCCCGTTTTGCCAATCTCTAATTACCTCTTTAATGCTTTGCAATTTCATTGTGCAGAGAAAGGTCCACATTTATCTATCTCCCCATTCATTCATTCATTCTTTCAGAACAGTTATTGGTCCCTAATGTATCTGGCAGGCCCTGGGGTCCTGAAATGGATTAATACACCCTGCTCTCAGGGAGCTCACACGTTATTGTTTGGAAAGAGTTAGGTACAAAGTTACACAAAACATAGAAAACCAACTCACTAGAAGGTTAGGTCCAAGGACTCCTCTTAATCCTCAAATTTACTACAGCCCTCAGCGCAACCCACAGCTGCTGTCTGTATGAAATTCTCTCCATTCTAGGAAACTGTCCCCACCTACTTGTTAATGTCCTTTTCTCCTCTCTTTTCTTCCAACCACTCATTCAAGTGGCCCTTCCTTAAGACTCAGCTTTGTATCTTCCTTTCTCTTCCTTAGGACATTATCCATTTCCGCCCCTTCGATGGTTACCTCTGTGGCAACTAGTAAGTAGCACAAAGGGGAGTGAGCCGTGACAAGAGGGGTTCACCCTGAGCTGAGGCTTGGGCACACCCTGGATTGTGGACAGTAGGTTCAAGGCACACTGCTCCTGCTGATCAGCCTGGTGGCCTCCACCAACTATCAATACTTTTCTTTTCATGCCAATCATCAATTAGCTAACTTCTCTTAATAGAATCTGTGGATAAGAATTCTTCTTCCTGTCCACAATCTCAGGACAGTCCTGTGAACCCCACACGTCATTCCCAGCATGTCCTGCCTCCTCCCACACTTCACAATCTTTATTTCAACTCAAAGCTGCTGTCAGCTCTAAATCTGTGGCTTCATGGAAACTATTGATTTACGGTGATGACCCTTCTTGCCTGTTCACATCTCAAATCCATAGAGTGAGAAGAGCCCTGGAAATATTTATTCAGACAGATGAAATCCTCCCCATTTAGCAGAACTGACTTCCATGACCACTGGGCATGTCCTGTTACCTGGGGACATTTCCACAGGATTACACACCAAGGCTCTGGCTGTGACTGCAAGTCGCCGCCGCTGAATTGTCAAAACAAAGAATAATAAAAACCAACCTTCAGAGAACCTGGGGGTAGCAGGTTTTTTTTCTTTAGACAACCAAATAATTCTCTTTATTTTTACTCAGAAAAGATTCCAGCAGAGATACCAGGAATATATGTAATCCAATAGCATACCATATATTTTACATTATGTGCAAGATATAATAAGAATATGCTAATAAATATACTTACTCTATACAGAGTATACAGATTTTATACAGAATTTCTGTAAGTTGCTCTCCTAAGGGACTGTAACAAACTGGTCAACATACAGAAGTGGCTGACATAGGAACTAGGCCTACTGTGTTGACGTGTACATGTGGTGCATCTCAGATGTATGAAAATTAGGGCAACTCACAGAGGTGGTCAGTGTAGACAGGTGGTCAACTACACAGGTGCTACTGTTTTTACAATATAAATTACATATGATATGTAGACATATACTATATATAATTGTGTGTGTATATATGTGTGCATGCATTCTTCATACTTTGAGGTAAAAATGAATACAATAATATTTGCCTCTATATCATGTCATTATAAATTTCTGCAATAAAAGAAATATGGAAATTTAGTCTGCTAAGGGCTACAAAAATCAGAAGGTAAAAGAAAAACCCATTAAGTCCAAAATCCCTCAAGGATTCTGGTTCTTCCGGGTCTCAATGCACAGAGCACTGATTCATGGTTGCGGCTATTTCAGCAACTGTCACACACAAGACAATCTTCTGGGGGCTTCGCAGTAGCATTGCCTTCAGCGTCCACTAAGACCCATGAGTTGGACGTCATTACCCCTATTTTGCAGACAGCAATTCCAGCTGGATCTGCCAGGCCCCAGAGCTTAGTGGTTCCCCGACACTAGTCATTCTCTCCTTTTAAAAGGACTGAAGCTACCTCCCTTCAGACACTTTCATCATCATTGCTTTATTCACTGGTATGATTCACCTTAAAGTAGGATTTTCAAAGGGACCAATCTTTACTGGATGTGCTTCAGCTTTTTTTTTTTGTAGAGACAGAGTCTCACTTTATCACCCTCTGTAGAGTGCTGTAGCATCACTGCTCACAGCAACCTCCAATTCTTAGGCTTAGGTGATTCTCTTGCCTCGGCCTCCCAGTAGCTGGGACTACAGGTGCCTGCCACAATGCCCAGCTATTGTTTGGCTGCAGTTTGGACAGGGCTGGGTTTGAACCCACCACCCTCAGTATATGAGGCTGGCACCCTACCCACTGAGCCACAGGTGCTGCCCTGCATCAGCTTTTAAGACTGAGGGCAAAGCTTGGCTATACACAAGGACATGGTTGCCCCTACAGGCAGCAGCAAGTCATGGCATGACTTCTGGAGCACAATCTAGGGTACCATTCCTTCCCGACTCTCTGGGCTGAACGCTGGGATGTTCTGAGTTGACTGGTGATGGGTCAGAACTATAAGACGAAAGGAAAATTCTTCCAGAATTCAAATAGTGCCCAGAAATTTAAGGAGCAGATAAGATTTCTGAAGGATTTTCCCCCTCTGAAATGGCCAATGCATTGAAAAAGAAGAATCATCTTGGCAAAATGTGAGATGTAATTAAAGTAATAAGTGCAGTAGCTTTGAAATCCAGATTGCACAAAGGCCATCTCAGCTGTCCACAACTGATGCTCTATTATCAGTCACCAAAAACTGATAAATTATTCATTTTGGCTCTAACCTATGCATGGTCTTATATTTGGCTAGAGTAGATAGGCACTCCCAAGTCAGCTTTCACAGATTCCCATATTTTAAGTGTTCCTAACACAAAGCACCTCCTCTTCAGATCATGTCATAATTTACATTTCAAATATAATCATGGATTGATAGTGTGTTCCACCAGCCCGCAGACTTCATAAGCTAGTAGCTACAAGTAATAGCTATCATTTGTTGAATGCTCACTGTGTGCTAGGCAATATGCGATCATTAGTCCCTTGGTTTTTGTAACAGATCTATTCAAGGAAATGTGGGCATAGAGTTGTGAAATAACTAGGCACAGGTGGTAAGGGGTGGCCCCAGACTGGTCAAATGCACCAAGCAGAAAGGTCGCAGTCACATACATATTTACTGATCAAGTGTCCCCAGAACATAGTAGGTGCTTCATACAAGTCGATGGATAAAAAAGAAAGCTGCTTATTCCGAGTTAGGCAAGGTCTACACCGACATCCAGGAAGGCCTTAGCTTTGTGTTAATCTGAGCACTCAGAAACCCAGAATTCAGAGCAATTATCATGCAAAATGTTAAGTCCCCTAGTGCTCACCCCCCAATAAATCCCTAAAACCTTTTACTCAAGTCAGCTGATTGTCCTCATGTGTTCTTCCAGACAACAGTCCAAAGTCCACATTCACATTCCCATAAGTCAAACAGCCAATATGGTGCTTGGGTTACCCAAGTGTTCACTTCACCAGAGTTAAATGCCTATTCAACTGCCAGGCATTATGCTAATAAATGTAAAATGCTCAAGAAAGTCACAAAAGACTTCTGTGTTTCTCAAGAAAGGCCTTAATTCTTAGAAACCAAAATGTTGGAACCTTGTAAGTATTATAAGAAAAGATACAACTTTCAGTGGGAATGCAGAAGAGGAGCAAATTGACTTTGGCTCCTGCTAGAAAATGTTCTCAAACAAACAAACCATCTGCAGCGTACTATGAAGAATGGTGAGAGGCGGAGGTGCGCTGGAGGAACCCCTGGAACAGGGGTTCCAGGAAGAAGGAAGAGAAACATGTATGTTTTGTTTGTTTAATTATTTTTAAATTTTGAATTAGTATGAGGGTACATAACAATTAGGTTACATTGTTTGTGTTTGTAAGGTAAAGTCCAAGTTATAGTTGAGTCCGTCACCCGGGAGTTGTGCTATATACCACCGCGATGTACCCATTAGGTGAGAATTTACCAAACCCTTCCCACCTCCCTCTTGAATTAGTATTTCTCTCACTTGTGGGCCTGAAGAGTTTAATAAGCTGTGATAGGAGTATAGCATGGAATACTACTCAGCCATTAAAAAAGATGGAGACTTTGCATCCTTTGTATTTACCTGGATGGATGTGGAGAACATTCTCCTAAATATGAATCCCACAAAGGCATAAATGTATTCATGATCTATGTATATATGACTTAATAAAAAAAAGAACGGAAAAACCAGTACCTCACGTACTTAATACTAATGTTGGAACTAGGAGAGAAACATGTTTTGATTGGAGGCCATGTGAACAGCATTTTAGATCAGTCACTAAGTATAAACAGTGCACACTGTCAGGGGGTATTAAAACTGCTGCCCCGTTAGACAATATTGGGGAAGTGTCAGACAGTCTGCTGCAAGGGTACAGACAGACCAGGGAAGCAAACCCAGCTGGCAGCAGCCAGCAAACTGCACAAGGGTAAATGAGAAGGTCCCTCTACTAGTGTGTGTGTATGAGAGAGAGAGAGAGAGAGAGAGTTTTTGATTTTGTTTTTCTAATCTACCTCAAATCTCTTACTTGGGAAAACTACTCTTATCTCATCCTTCCTTTGTCCATATAGTTCAGATGGAGCTGTACCCCCCCACATCCCTTCCTTACTCTGTAGGTGATGTGAGGCAGGGCCAGCCAATCAGAATATTCCATCCCTAGTGGCCAGGGATTTGCTCAGAAGCAGGCACCTGACTCAGATTGGCCAATTAAGAGCCTTCTCTGGGATCTTTTGAGGTATTCCCAAGAGGCTGCTAACTTCTCAGAGAACACACAAGGAAGCAGCTTGTTGACAAGAAAGAATCAAGTTATTTATTTATTTTTGAGACAGAGTCTTACTATGTCGCCCTCAGTAGAGTGCCATGGTGTCACAGCTCATAGCAACCTCCAACTCTTGGGTTTAAGCAATTCTCTTGCCTCAGCCTCCTGAGTAGCTGGGACTACAGGTGTCCACCACAACGCTCAGCTATTCTTGGGTTGCAGTTGTCATTGTTGTTTTAGCAGGTCCAGGCTAGGTGCAAATCTGCCAGTTTCAGTGTATATAGCCACTGCCCTACTCACTGAGCTATGGGCATCGTGCTGAGAATTAGAGTTCTTGTGACATCATGAAACCTTTTGACATGCCTGAATTCTACCTTTTGTGCTTCCCAGTTCCATTATCTAATCTTTTTTTCCTGCAAGAGTATTTGAAATTTAAAAATACATTCACTGAAAACTAAAGGAATTCTGAAGAAATCAGCACATGAACAACCTTGCAACCTCATCTAACTCTGCTGGTTGTCACTGCTCTTCCCATCACAAAATCTGGAAAGCTTGGAGAGTTCCTACATCCTCCTTTAATTTGTTTGACATTAAGACCCCCTTTGGATTTCTCATCTCTGTTCCTCTAAGCACCACACTGTTTTCTAAACTTCCAGAATATTTCAAATAATCACCATAGCTTGTTTGACAGTTGCTGACATCTAAAAAAACAACAAAACAAGTTGCGAGACTGGAGGGAATTGAAAATAAAGCACTGCAATACCCAGGACTAATAATGTTCAAGGCATGTCTGGGAAGGGACACATTAAACTGGATTACATGGAAACCACCCTTCACTATGTAAAATACCTGTATCCTTTATAGGATTTAACTTGACAGCGGGTCCTGCAATTTCCACTCCAATGACTAGTCTGATTGAGCTTGTCAATAATAAAATAGATAATAAAGGCCGTAAGGGAAGAGACCTTTGAGTCTATGTGCATTGAGTACCCCTCTTCATTTCCCACTTAAGCGTCTACTATAGCCCGTCTTACAGTCTGGGGTTTAACCAGCATCCTGAATGTGAGCAACTCTGGGGCTTAACACTCTTTCCTCTCCAGAACTCAAGGAAGTCACGTTGAAAGGCCAAGGTCTAGATGCAAAAAACAAAAGCTGTGATCCAGAGGAAAAAAATATCAAACACGACCAGGAAAGACTCCTGCCACCTGCCTAGAACTGTGTCCCAGAGCAGATTTTCTCTGATCTCTGCTTTAGAAAGATCAGCCACCTTATTTAAAACCTCAGAAAGCTGGGAGCCTATTTACGATGAATATTTCTTCTTTTTCCTTTTCCCTCAGGAGGAAAAGAAAGAGAGAGATTATCCTGCCTGACTTCCAGGAAGAAGATGTCATAAGTTTCTCAATAACAAAGTAAAAATAAATCCCCACAATTTGTCTGTTCTGTTGTTATCAGCAATTAAATAACTTTATCTAGCTTCTATGGAAGATGGCACCATTTGACAATCATCTCTGACAAACTGATCATTATCAGTAATTTATGACCAGGTTCTCCGTTAATTATTCTCAGGAAGGAGAGCAAAAATCATTTGTATAGAAAAATAAGTGGTCATTAACAACGGTGGAATTTGGTGGGAATGTGATCATAAATCAGCAGCTAAGGCTGTTAATGATTCCTGGGAAGAGGATGGAGAAAGCACAGACATTGTAGCAACTTTAGGGAACTATTCCGAGGGAAAAAGCACTTGCTAATAAACTTTCCCCCCACCAATTAAAATGAAGAATGGCGTGGCTCCTTTTAAAAGAGTGTCAGACACTTCATTTTCAATGTGGAAGAAGTGGGCAGGGGAGGGGTACACTCAGGCACTTTCAAATTCTGCCTCTCCAAGCCAAGCCCACTTTCAATAGAGAAAACAGGCCCTATTCACATTGTAAAAAGCCAACTGAATCTACTGACCAAGCTTAAAAGGTTTAAAAACAGCTCAGTCCATAAACCAAGTATGGGCATAAGAGTCATGATCTGTATTTGAACTTGTCATTGCTAATTGCAAACCAAGGAACTTTTGCATGTGTTATGGAGTCTATCTGTGAAAACGGAATGGGATGAGTTCCTGCTATGGGATAAGCTGTGTCCCCTCAGAAAGATACAGTAAATAAACTCTTAACCTCTGGTGGCAGGGAATGTGACCTTATCTATAAACAGACTCTTTGCAGAAAGTAATCAATTAAGGTGAGGTCACTAGGGTGCGCCCTAATCTAATACAACCTGTGTACTTACAGGAGAGGGAAATTTGGACACAGAGATGGACGCAGAGGGAGGAAGATAACGGGAGGACACACAGAGAGAACGCCCTGTCACAGTGGAGGCAGAGGAAAGAGATACATGGCTGCCAGCCAAGCTGTGCCAGAGATCACGGAGCACCACGAGAAGCGAGGAGAAAGCAAGGCAAGAATGTCCTACAGGCTTCCAAGGAGAACGGCCCTGCCAACAGCTTAATTTGGGGCTTCCTGCCCCAGAACTGTAAGGCACTAAATCTCCCTAGTTTTTAGCCACCCAGTCTGTGGCCCTAGAAATTTGGTACAGTGTGCTACCTTATGAGATCCTTTGGCAGATTATACGAGGAAGGGCTTGGAGTACACCCAGGACAAGGTTAGCAGGTGATGTGTGCACCAGAGAATGCTGCTAGTGCTTCACGGAAGAGGACACCACCCGGACAAAGGACAGTTAATGAATTTTTAGACCATAACAGAGAGTGTCTGCCTGCACTGCACAGGAGCTGACCACGCTCTGGGCTCAGCTGCAGACACCTGCGATTTAGACCCCACTCCTCCATTTCCGAGGTTTACCATAGTGAGCCTTGGACTCCTCACCACTACACCTTAGAGGTCGGTCCAGCATGTGCCTTTTTCACAAAGATGCTGTGAGCCTCTGTAGCTTGAAACACCTTTCACTCAGCAAAGCCACAAACATGGGTTTGGGAGAGCCAGCGGTGGGCAACAGGACAAGCAATCACACCTGTAAACCTGCAAGTAAGCGATCAGATCGTTGGGGTGGAGAGTAGTTACTGTACGGGGTGGAGAACGGGTCTCCGCAGAGCCCCCAGTGAGACTTGACGCACAGTGGACCTTTCTAGGTGGCAGTGGCAGGAGGTGTCCTCTGACAACACGAGAGCACATGTCTCCAGGGCCAAGGGGGAAACAGTACAGGGGCCGGGAGGGTTAGAGCCTTAGGCACAGAGGACTGGAGAGAAAAAGGCAAGAGGCCAAATTATGCTGGAATTACAGGCCAAGTCATCCATTTTTTATTTCATACTTGGGTTTCTATTCAAGGCTAGGAAGGGGAAGAGGAAGGGGTAGTGTAATCAGATTTGAATATTAAAAGGATCACTCTGAGTAGTCCAACAAAACTGGATCTGGAGGCGATGGGAAGAGGGGAGTAGTTAGCAGGTGAGCGGTCCAGATGAGGACAGCTTGGATTAAAGTGGTGACAGCAGAATAGGAAAAAAGTGGACAGTTTTTTTTTTTTATATCACTTGGAGGAAAGCCATTATTATTACTTTTATCTCCTAATTTAATTCAACTCAGGCCCATTGGAATGCCTTCTGCCACTTCCCTGACAGATGGTCAGCCTATAAAAAAAGAAAATTCATTAGTGTAAACTGAATAACCTATGCTTAATCACCCTTTCCCGCATCCCCTATAAAAAAAATAAGCTCTTAAATAATAACCATAAAAGCAGACATGGACAAACAAGGCCGCCGGGCAGAGGTATCGGGCTGCGCGTTACATCAAACCTAGTAATAATGGCACTGGGCCTGGCATCCTTCACAACTCATCTGTGTGCCTGCATCACTCCGGCTTTACACTGTCTTGGAGAGATGAGTCGTGTATCATCTCTGTTTACAAGCAAGAAGGCTGAGACTTGGGAAGGCAAGAAAGTTATCTAGAGGCCCACAGTGAGTGTGGGGTGGACATGCCACGAGTGAAATTGTAGGCATAGTCCTCAAATGCATCATAGCTCTCAAAGGGAAACACACAGTTAATGAAAAGAGCATTTTCCACCAACAAGACTGGACGCTAGGAAAAAACCAACATGAATAGTTACTTGTAACTGATTATAATGAGAGTTGAGTTGAACCCATATGTAAAAATTCCTATGAGATCCTACAAAACGCTAAGTTACAGCACATCCCAGAACATCAGTTTACCTGAACTGCACAGTGAAGCCGAGAACTAATTTAGGTGCAAACATTTTCCAGCTGTTCCTCAGATTGGACGTGGGGGAAAGCTGTTTTTTGTTTTATTTTTAATTTTACCATGCATCAGGAACCTTTCTGCTACTGTCTAGACCACTGATTTTCAACCAATATGCCGTGAAAATTTTAAAGATCACTTATTAAATTATTTTCAAAATAAGTTCAAAGCACAGTAAGTGTGTTCTTTTTTTTTTTAATTTTTTTTTTCGATCAACCCAATTGTTAGTGCCGTAAAAGTGGAACTATAGGTTTGAGTATGCCGTGAGATAAAAATATTGAAAACCACTAGTCTGGATGTTCTTGATTTGAATCCATTCAAAATTCTAGGGTTCATTTCTTGTGACAACATATATGGTGACCCAAAAGTGCTTCCCTTCTCCCCCAAGTGGGGTCCAAATTACATCACGTGGTACACCTTGCAATAGGAGCAATGCCCTTGGACTGAGGGGCTTTGCAGTCACTGGGCATCGCTGTGTCACTCTGCTGGGGCTGCAGGGACAGACAAGATGTTCTCACACCCCAAGCAGCTCACAGTCCAAGATGGAGAAACTCAGCAAAACACCTCACGGCCTTGCTTATATCTGCCAAAATAAAAAACACACACACACACACACACACAGTGCTTTTTCACTATCTCTCCCCTTTATACTGGTTTTCGGCTCAAAGGGAAAAGGTCCTGTGCTTTCCTGTCCCCCAAATGCTGAGATGACCCTTCTGCCTGGTGTTACTCTTCCTGGCTCCTCCTTTTTTCCACGCAGGCTGTCCAGTTGGACACGGCTGCTGCTTCTCCTGGGACAGACCTTGCCGTGATGCTGTAGAAAACTCGTCCTAAGGAGTGTTGAGAAAGAGACTTTAACTCCCTCCAAGATGCTTCAGTGTGAACCTGGGGAAGGATTTTCACATAATCCTGTAGGCTTCCCTCTCTTCCCTCCCGCAAGGTGCCTCTCTCCAACCAGGCCAAAATAAATACATAAATAAATAAAAACTATGCAGGCTAGAAGGGCATCTAAGTGAAAACAAAGGGAAAAACCATCACAAAAAAACCCAAAGCAGCAAAAACGTCTTCCTTGAGCCATATTGTGGAATGAAGAATGAAAATCCCACAGTATGGGGGAGAGAAGTTCTCAGGGAGGAAACAGGGTCCCAAGACAACCAGAAGGTGCACTTCAGAAAGAGGCACTTCTTCACACGGTGCTCGCTCACAGCCACTCATGAAGGTGAATAACAGTCCGGGGGCGGGAGGTGTCGTTCCATCTTGTGAAGTCACGGGCAGCCGAGTGTCATAATGAGGGACAGCTGTTCCAATGCCCGGGGTTGCCGAACTAGTATGCTGTCGGACACAGGAAGGAGACGCCATCCTACGAATTTTAAACATTAAACCTAGAGAATGTTTTCCCCTCCTAAAGAATCCTGACACTTTCAACCTAAGGGATGGTACACAAATATGCAACATTTGGAGTAGAACTCTCATCATCTGCTAAACGTAGAGCTGATTTCAATTTGAAATAATCAACAGTATTGATTGACATCGGCTTGGATGCAATCACTACGGAAGGACAGACTGGGGCCCGGAAGGACAGGGAAAGAAGGGGCATGAGAAACAGCAGAGTGACAGGAGCAGAGAGATGGCACCCTGGGATGACGAGCATCCTCTCCAGCTGGGACGCAGCATTATGTGGTCCCCATGAATGGATGATGAGGAAGTCAATGGTAGGTTAATGAAGTTTACAGGCAGTCTTATGCAAAGGTGACAGTGGCCCCCTAAGAAGGCATATCTGGGGGTTCCATGCAAGGAAGCTGATGGTGCAATTACCCAGAGACGTCTTCTTTAGCTCTGTGGTCACTGGGAAAGTGCGTGGCAGGGTGAGCCCCCAGACGGCACCTGCAGTAACCCTGAACTCACTCCTGCCCACAACCCTAAACCAAGCATTACAGGAAGAGAAACAAAGGACTACGCATCTGCCCCCTGGCATGGCCTGCCACGGCTTGTACATCTCAAGGTTATTGTAAAAACAGATATAAATCATGGGCAACGCTGCTGCCCAGCCTGCTGCAAACTTCTCTCTGGGTTCGTCCCTTCAGAGGTTCAAGCTAAAAATTAAGGCTATTAGCTCACCTCTCACACTCAGACCAGAGGCAAGTCTTCATCTCTAAATCCAGAAGATATCCTCTATCAACCTGCTTCACTTCCTCCCACCACCACCAACTCCCCCGTCCTCCAGGATCAGCCTACAGCCGGCTCCCCTCCCCCAACTCATTCCAATTCAGTCTCCACAGAGGTGTCCAAGAGATCCTGTAAATATAAATCAAATCACATCAATCACCCCCTGAAGGAGTGTCAGAGTCCCCCGTCTCTAGAATGAGGAGGGAGGGGGATTGGAGGGACCATTTTTGAGGTTTATCTTACAGGGGTACAAGTGAAACTCTCTAAGAGTAGAATCAGAATGTTTTAAAACAATAACTGAGAAAATGACATGAAGGCTATGTTGATCAGTTTGATGGAAGTATTTCGGATTGCATGTGAAAACCCCACACTGTACCCCAGAAGTGCATTGATGTACATAGTTACCATTCAATAAAAAAAAAAAAAAGAAAAAAAAATAAATGTTATCTAGCTGGATTTCCATGATGATTATTTAAATTCTATAGGTGACTGTATTTAGAAAATTAAGATATCTGTGATTATTTGGCATATTGAGTGAACTTCCTGTGCAGTTATTATTCATCCAAATCTTGGGCATCTAATATTTGCCAGACACTAAGCTCATCATTAAGAGATACAAAAACCACAGAACACATGCCAACTGCCTTGATAAGGCACACAGTCTCAGTGGCTAAGGAAGCCCTGTTTTTAGAGGTGCAGGAAACAGGAATCATAGAGCCCTGTAGGAAGATGGGTACAGAGACTAGGATCTGTGCTCTTTTTCACCTCTTTACTAGACCATGCTTGTCCTCTGTCAGAGTCTCTAATGTTGCGATCCCTCTAGTTACTGTTAATTGCTATGTTTCAAGTTAACTTCACAGTTCAAAAACTTTATTTGAAAAATACTTTACAAAATATCACTGTTCCTAAATGTAATTTTTGAACTAAGTAATTCTTTAAGTTTGGCTAAACTGTATATCAAAAAACTAGTTAATAGTGAAGAGACATGAACTCTTCTTTTTTCTCCTTTTAATTGCGGGTTAATATCAGGGTACAAACAACTAGTTTACAATGTTTCATTTGTGAGGTAGAGTTCCTCTTGTAGTTGTGTCCGGTACCCAAGAGGTGTGCCTGTTAAGTGGCAGCACACCAATCCCACTCTATTTTTGAATGTTTCTTTATGTCACTCAGTTTATGAAAGAAGGTCCACATAACTGAGGAACTGTAAAATTTCAAAAGATTTTTAATTGAAAAATTAAAATTCTAGACATTTCTAGGGTACAGTAGGATGTTTTGATACATGAATGCAATGTGACATATTTAAATCAAGCTAATTAATGTATTATCACTTTGCTTACCTGTCATTTTTTATGATGAAACTTAGTTTGCAATTTTACTAATTGCAGATTACTGAAATTTACTTAGTTATTTTGAAATATACAGCACATTATTATTGACTATAGTTTTCCTACTACTCAGTGGATCTCAGAATTATTTTTTCTGTTTGAAATTTTATACCCTTTGATCAGCATCTTCCTATTCCTCATCCCCACCTCTAGCCCCATAAACCCCATAAACTACCTTTTCATTCTCTACTTATGAGTTCAACTTTTAGATTCTATATAAGTGAGATTAGGCAGTATTTGTCTTTCTGTGCCTGATTTGTTTCACTTAGCATAGTGTCCTCTAGGCTCATGCATTTTGTCATAAATGACAAGATTTCCTTTTTTTTAAAGGCTGAGTGGTATTACGTTGTGTATATATACCATATTTTAAAAATTCATTCTAATTAATGGACACTTAGATTAATTCTATACTGAGTAATTTTGAATTATGACTAATATGATGAATTTTGAAAACCCAATTGATGACTAATTTTTGACTTTATACAGTGATATCAAACAATTCTGAATATTAAGACTGGAGTTTGTTGCCTGTTACAATAATGATGGAAGTAATGTTTCTCTGTGGTTAATTTTTGCTAGCCAATCAATTTGAAAGACCCTGGTTTAACTGCAAGATTTCTAATTATTATTCCACATTACATTTTGATCCTTAAAATGTTATCTGAATTAGTTATTCCTGTTTTATAATTTAAAATAACTTTTCTCCCCCACCCCTCGATGTACTTCCAATTAATGGGCACAATTTGGGGGTATATGGCACACCTCCTGGGAGCAAGAACAGCTATAACAGGGACTTTACCTAACAAACAATGTAACCAAATTCTTTGTTCCCCCAAATTAACCTGAAATAAATTAATTACTTCCTGGCTGAGCATTTGTTACCATTAGTGTAAACATTCTTTTAGGATCTTTTTCTTTAGAAACAATATGTTCATATTTTTTATTATCAAAATCTTATTTTTGAAATTTGATACCATTTCTCATTACCTTCAATCTGTTTTACAGTTGAAATGTTGTTTGGTTTTAGTATGCAGACTTAACTACCGCCATACAGAAATTCCTACAAGGATTTAAAGAAAAGAATTAAGAGTCTATACTTACAGGACAGCAGACTGCCCTTTAGTCAGAGAACCTTCCAGTGTAGCATGAATAGTAGGTTTTCTGTGCCAGCGTTGTATATTCCGGCAACTGTGTTTCAGATTACTACCCAGCGTAAAATCACTTCATCTGGCTCAGCGCCTGTGGCTCAATCGTCTAAGGCGCCAGCCACATACACTTAAGGTGGCGGGTTCAAATCCCCAGCCCGGCCCGCCAAACAACAATGATGGCTGCAACCAAAAAATGGCCGGGCGTTGTGGCGGGTGCCTGTGGTCCCAGCTACTTGGGAGGCTGAGGCAGGAGACTCACTTGAGCCCAGGAATTGGAGATTGCTAT
>CAUYQV010050674.1:0-12779 GCA_963574575.1 Galagoides demidoff
TGTGGCGGGTGCCTGTGGTCCCAGCTACTTGGGAGGTGGAGGCAGGAAACTCGCTTGAGCCCAGGAGTTGGAGGTTGCTATGAGCTGTGATGCCATGGCACTCTACCCAGGGGGATAGCTTGAGGCTCCGTCTCAAAAAAAAAAAAAAAAGATTAATCATTATTATTTATTTATTTATTTGAGACAGAGTCTTACTATGTCACCCTCCATAGAGTGCCATGATGTCACAGCTCATGGAAACCTCAAACTTTTGTGCTTAAGAAAGTCTCTTGCCTTAGCCTCCCAAGCAGCTGGGACTATAGGTGCCTGCCACAACACCCGGAAATAAAAACTATAACAATTTTTTTGTTATAGTTGTCACATTGCTGTTTAGCAGGCCTGGGTCAGGTTTGAACCCACCGGCCCTGGTGTATGTAGGCAGCACCCTAACCACTGAGCTATGAGTGCCGAGCCAGGTTAATCATTATTATTCACATTATTATTTATCTTTTTTTAACCTAGCTTCAACTGAGATTAGTCTTTGAAACTTCTAAGAATCTTCTCATCAAAAAGCCTTTGCAAATCCAGGAGCTGTGGCTTACATCTACAATCCCAGCTTTTTGGGAGGCTGAGGTGGAAGGACCACTTAAGCCCAAGAGTTCAAGACCAACCTGGGCAACATAGCAAGACCCTACTTCTACCAAAAAAAAAAAAAAAGCCTTTGTAGTCTTAAATTCCTGAGATAAAAATATTATTTTGCCCTTACTCCAGAACCCATGTTTTTATTCTGGCATGTATGAGTTGACCTTTAGCTTCCAGGAGCTGGCTGGCGGCGGAACTCACTGTAACCTTTCCCTTTTGACCACTCCTGTCTTTATAGTCAGGATAAGGTGTTCCCCACAGGCCTTCCCACCCACCCCGCTCCTTGGCCTCTCCTGCCTTTTGAAGTCAGGAGTGGATGATAGTTACTCTTGGGCTGCCCTGCCTTTCGCAGGACTTGGTGATCAATAATGGGTAGGGCCTAGGTTCACGACTCCACCAGCAAGTTGAGGGCAAAGGCCAGGGTCCTTCCTGGCCTCTCTTTCACTCCCAGAGCAAGGGTATTGGTTGGGCCAGTACCCCAGGGCTCTGATGCTCAAAGGTTCTGACAGCACAGGGTGGAGCCCTTGCTGGGTGGGTCAGCTGGGAGGTGGAAACAAGCATCTGTCAATAGCCATCACAGAAGTTATTTTCTTGGGCCTGCCTGGGCCCTGCAGGAAGGGCAGGTGACCCACTTCTCTTTGTTGGCCTGGTCTTCTTTGGTGCCCACACAGAGGATGTGAGGAGATGGATAGAAGCTTTGTTTTTTCTTCTCTCAGACACTTAAAAATTTGGCCTCAGTCTAGTCATTCCCTGAGTACAAATGGATGACATAGTAGTCATACTCTTCCATCATTCATTCATTCATAAATACCACCAAGCATACGTACACAGTAAATGTACCACGCATATGTAGTACCAGCTACTCCACAGGCTGAGGCAAGAGAGTTGCAGGCCAGTCTGGGCAACATAGTGAGATCTGTCTCTAAACCCCCCCCACCCAAACCCCTCATACTTCAATATTAGGTCCTTCAAAAATGCCTATTTCATTGGGGTTCTCTTTGCATACAATAAAAAGCACCCATTTTAAGCTTAGAGTAAGATGAGTTTTGACCAATGTATACAGGGGTGTAAACAGCATAATCAAGTTAGAGAAAGTTCTCATTATCCCCCCAAATTCTCTCTTGCTCTTCTGCAACTGATCTCTCCACTCTTGCTTTCTGTTGGTATAGTTTTGCCCTTGCTAGAGTTTTATATGAATTTAATCAAACACTATGTATTCTTTTGTGTCTGGCCCCTTTAATCGCTGTAATGTCTGTGACAGAGTCTTGTATTTGCTGTGTGTATCCACAGTAGTTTACTTTCTATTGCTGAGTAACATTTCATTGTATAGTCATATCACAAGTTTTGAATGGCTCTGGTTTCTGACCGTGCAACAGATAGTCTTTCCAGTCTCCCTCCAATCCCCACAGCAGTGACCCTGAGGGCCATTGGAGGCTTTCTGAGTATACACTGGATTTTTATCTCCCACCTATTCCTGATGACCTAGACAACTTCAGTCCCCACCCTGCCCCTTGCCTTGTTTTAAGTCTGCTCCAGAGCAAAGCTACCCTTCTGCTGGTCATTCAAGATTATTAAAAAAAACAAAAACATTTATTGGACAAGTAATATAAAGCAGCATTAAGACATGCCAGATAAAAAAACTGAAAAAAAAGAAAATGTGTGCAGTCCTGATAACCTACCAAATTAAGATTCTCAACTGATGTTAGCAGACTACCAATTCCTTACCACCTGTTTCTTCCAAAGGTTCTGCCTTTTGCCAGAATGTATATTTTACTTTATCATCTCTTATGTAGACACTCTGATATAGTTGCAGATGTATTACATTTCTTTTTAAAAATAATTGCTTTAAACTTTAAAAACATTTAAGATAATATATGAATATGGCAAAAAAAAAAATTCATTCGTAGGGAGAATGTAAAATGAGGAGAAAAAGTCTTCCTTCCTACATCAGCTGCCAGGGGCAGCTTACTGGGAACAGGTTGGTGAGAATCCTTCCCAATATTCATAATGTCTGATATGCACATTGTATGTGACCCATATAAAACTGGGTGTCCACGTTCTTGCCTTAGCACAGTGATGTGCTCAAAAGAAATTTGGCCTCATTTTTGAGCTAGTCTAGGTCTTCTCTAGGTTTTGAATAAAGGTCCCTTGAGAGCACTAAGGATAGAGGTGCTGTGTACACGTGTCTCTGTCGGGATTTGTTGCTGCAAGCAACAGAAATCACTGTCTTCTGTTAGACAATAGTGGTTATCACAGAATTTCTGGATATCTCACAGCTTGGAGGCTACCCAGATGAGAACAGCCCCAAAAATTTGGTTGCAGAGTTGGTCTGGTTAAAATATGATCATTGACACGGGCCCTGGTGGCTACAGCTTGCAACACCATGACACCCGCTCTGGACCATGGTTGCTGGCTTTGAGGACTGCTGCATTCTGGGGACTGGAAGTATTGCCACCGCTGCCACTTCATGGACAGAGTGCTTCCTGCCACTAATTTCTGATTCAGACATCTGACTGATGGAGCCAGGAGTTCAAATCCTCCTGCAAGGGAAATTGACGATGTGAGTCTCTGGCATTGTCAGCGTCTATTGTGAAGGGGATTCTGCCTTCTAAAGAGGGGGTTCCTTTAACATAGACAGGAGTTCAGATGCTGGCTGGCCCCAAAACATGAAAATTGCCTTCTACAGTAACTCCCTACAAAAGTCTCTTGCTTTTAGTCCCTCTCCTTGACTCCCTGTCTTGCTTGTTGCACTTCCCCCCGCCCCCCGAATGCTTGTGTTTTAATAATTTTGTCCCTGCTACATATACATGTGGGAGGGACCAAAATCTGTGTACATGTTTTTACACAAGTGATGTCATACTCTGCATGCTGTTTGGCACTTGCTTTGAGCAGCACAGATGGAGACCATTCCATTTTCATACAAACAGAGCCCTGCCTTATTCTCTTTCATGACCTAGTAGTGAATGAACTGTGATGTCTTTAGTACATCTTCTCCTGATGGACATTAGGTTGTCGTCAGTCTTTGGGATTCGAAACAATGTTCCATGTATGTTACTTGCCTGTGTAAATGGGCACTTCAATCAGCCCAGATGTAGAATTCCAGCCCTTAATGTCCCATGGTGTGAAGTTAGAGAGGGTTGGGTAGGGCTCCCACAGCCTGCTTCTAGCGAAGTCTCCATATGCCTTGTGGGTGGATGTAGAAATCAGAGCGAGGCTTGGCAGGAGATCTGCAGTGAGAAATGTCACAACCCAAACAGTAACTGCATACACAGAGCTGTACGAGTCCTGTTCCACTATGATCAGCAGCCATCATGACCTGGAGCTACACACTTGATGAAAGCCTCAGAAACGATATATTAGAGGAAGTGCTTGGGACTTGTTTAGAAATATGATGCAATATCTTTTAGAGAAATTTTTAAAGCCACTGAGCAATTCACATCCTCATTTTTAAGGACAGATTCGGAGACTGGTCTTTCTATTCTGGGGGCAGAATGGAGATTTCTGGTCATCTGCCCTCCCACATTCACTTCCTCTTCTGGATGCAGCAGCCCCATTTCCTTCCAGGGAATTACACATCCAAGGTCAGGTGCCTTCTCTGGGGAAGCATTTCTTGACTCCATCTGGGCCACGCAGGCCCTCTCTGCTGGACTCCAACTGCTGAGTGGAGTAGAACCAGAGAAACCTGGCTGGTATTGACTCATTCTAGGGGTACCTTGACAAAAGTCAAGTTCCTGCTGAGTGGAATGCCAGAGCTGGTCAGTTCATGTCTCCAGAAACCAGCAAGCCTGAACTTGACCTCTGGCTTCTACAGTGAGGCAGCAACAGTACCTCAGGCACCCCTCTCCCCAACCCCTTAGACCCTGTACCTGCTCAGCTACTCCTGCCTAGGCCCAGCATGGCTGTGACCTGCATATTGTCTCTGTTGTCTGCCCAGCCTCTCTGCCATGGCATCCTCATCCAGCAGTGACCTTGACCTGTCCCAGACTCCCTCACTCATGCATCCATTTGGGAGCTATGGCCAGAGCCAGCCAAGGCTCTGCCTGAGCACATCTTTGCTCTCCTTCCAGAGCCCTGTCTCTTGGGCTTCCTCCAGATTAAATGCTGGAACCATTTCATCCCGAGTGCTTGAGGTCAATTTCTCCCCAGTCCTATGACTTCTCCCTCTGGTCACTCTGAGGGTAGGCGGGAGGGCCCGGGCATGGTAAAGCTGGGTGGGGAGTGAGTGGGCACAGGGGAGAAGGGGGAAGGCTGGGGAATGAGCTGTCAGAAAAGAGGGCAGAGGTGCCAGGGAAGGGAATGAGTGTGGGCAGGGAGGCTCTGCTGCTCAACACCCAGATGCTGGGGTCTAAGGGTTCCAGAAAGTTTTCCCTACTTAGCACTAGCCCTCTAACCAGCCTGGGTTAATATAGGACCTTTGAAGCCCTTGAGAAAATAAAAATATTTAAATTGTGAACCTGTTGAAATCCACTCAGGCACTGTCATTTGGATTTGTTCATCATTAAGACCCAGCCCAGCTCCAGCACTGAGAGGATGAGGGACAGGCCAGGTGTCTGAGAAATATGTGGATGTAGAAAAACAAACCAGAAGGCACCCAGGGAGGCTCAGGCAGGGAGATCATCTGAGCTCACAAGTGGGAGACCCTGTCTCTAAAAATAGCTGGGTGTTGTGGCAGCACCTATAGTGTCATCTACTTCTGAGGCTGAGGCAAGAGAATCATTTGAGCCCAAGAGTCTGAGGTTCCTGTGAGCTATGATGCTACAGCACTCTATTGAGGGTGACAAAGTGAGACTCTGTCTCAAAAGAAAAAAAAAAAAGAAGAAAAGCAAACCAGAAAATCTGGATTTGAGGCCTTTTAACTGTGGAGTAACCTTAAACAAGGTATTTGATTTTTCTACACACCAATTCTTTAGCTCATACTGGGCCTCTCCTTCTCTGTCTGGAGAATGGATCCAAGATGGTGAAGAATACGATGGTCTGGCCCCTCAGTGGCAAGATTCAGGTTGAGTGTTTGGCGGGAGCTGGTGAGTGGAGACTGAGTGGCCTAAAGGCCAAAGCTAGGGCCTTTAAAGAGAATAATCACCACACTTATGGCAGGGATTTTGTGTACAGTAGTTCAGAGGCCATTAGGCAGACTACAGATTGTGACAAAAGGCGTGGAGTCTCTTGTTTGCACAGATTGGCTTCGTCACAAATTCACCAAGTCAAGAATTCCAGATAAAGTCTTTCAGCCTTCTCCTGCAGATCATGAAAAGTACGGTGGGGATCCACAGAACCCCCATAAACTGCATATTGTTACTAGAATAAAAAGTACAAAAAGATGTCCGTACTGGGAAAAAGATACAATAAAGATGCTTGGATTAGAAAAAGCACATATCCCTCAAGTTCACAAGAATATCCCTTTAGTGAATGCAAAACTGAAAGTGGTCAAACATTTGATAAGAATCAAGCCCCTAAAGCTGCCACAAGGACTCCCACAGAGGCAGACATGGCTAACATGTGTCTCAAGAGCACTGGAGAATTAATTAGTAATACAGTGGCACCTAAAACCTATGGAGCAGAAAAGTTAAGTCCTGATGCCAGAACAGCTTCAGATCAAACAATGCAAATTGTTTAAAATGATGAGAATGTTTTCATTAAAATAGATTTTAAATACCAAAACAAAAAAAAAAAAAAGAAAAAGAAAAAGGAAACGATGGTCTGGAAGTGCAGCCTGAGGGGCAGTCTCCCCTCCCTGTGGCTCCCCAACTCCCTAGGCAGCCCCAGGCTCACCTGCCCCAGGCTCACCTGCCCCCACTTGTGCCTCCACCCAAAGGAGGAGAGGCAGGGGCCCTGAACGGGTGCTGGAGGTGTGCGTCCCTGTGTATCTGCAGCCACTGCTTGGAGAAAGCGGAAAGATTCCCTTAAGTGCCAAAGCATCAGCATCTCTTGAAGTTGACAACCTGGTGGTAAAATAAGTAGCAGGTGAACAGGTGAAATAAAGTAGTCCCAGGAAAGAACGAGTCATCCTATGGAGACTTTTGTGACCAGAAAGGGCAGAAATGATGCACTATTTAACAAGAAATTTGGCCCAGCCAGTGTTGGGAATTCTCTTGGCTTCCAGTTGGCCCCACATGGACCCTGGCTGCTCCTGCTCGAACGGCCAGCTGGGTTTTGCGCACTCAGAAGTTTTTAAATGAAATAGTGTCCTGGGCTCTGGAATGCCTGTGGCGCCTCCAGTAGACCCCCATGCCATTACCTCTGTGTCCCTGCCTTGTCAGAGACATGGAATGTGAGGGGAGCCTAGCCGGGGCAGGATGGAGGTAATAGGATGTCCTGTTCAGGTGACAGTAATACATTGCGGTTTTACTGGGTTCTTCCTCCTTTCCCTGGAAGGCCTTGGCTGACTGCATGGTTTTTAAAAAAAATGGCTAATGCATTTAAAAATGCTGATCCCTGACCTTCAGGAATTTGTAGTATACAATAAAGTTAATTAAGGATACAAATTAGAGACATTCTTGACATCAAAAGAGTGAGATTTTAAAGTCAATACAGTTTTAGTTATAATAGTAATACCTCGCTCATGGAGAACACAGAATCCTTGCACATTGTTGGTGAGAATGTAAAAGGGTATAGCTTCTGTAGAAAATAGTTTACTTAAAAAAGTAAACATAGAGTTACCATATGATCCAGCAATTCTGCTTTTAGGTTTGCACCCCAAAGTATTGAAAGCAGAGACTCAAAGGTACTTATGCACCCATGTTCATAACAGCACTACTCAATTGCGATAAAGGTGGGAACAACCCATGTCCGTCAATCACAGTCCAGTGGATGTACAAACACAACATCGCACACGTCCAGTGGAATATTGTCCAGCCTCAAAAGGGAAGGAAATTCTGAAACATGCTACCACGTGGACGAACCTAGAAAAAACATTTATACTAAGTGAAATCAGCCAGACACAAAAGGCCAAATACTGTATTCTACTTACATGAGATAGGTGGGCAAGTCCACAGAGAAAGAAAATGGAGGAAATGAGGTGTAGAGTTTAAGGGGTACAGAGTTTCAATTTGGGAAGATGAAATGTTCTGGAGATGGTTAGTGGGAATGGTTGCATGATATGAATGTGCTTAATGCCACAGATACACTTACAAATAGTTAGAACATGGTACTTTTATGCTACACACATACTACTACAATTTAAAAAAACCGAAATAGTAATGAATGCACTCAGTAAACATAACACACAAAAAGTAGATTTTTTCCAATTAGCCTTCCTGCCCCCTTTCCTCGTCTCCCTTCTGAGTTGCCCATCAGTAGCAGGTGGTTGTGGATCCTTCCAGATGTTTTCTGTAGACACATTTGACCTTTATCATACTTTGTCTTTACACAAATAGAATTGTGCTATTTCCTAAACTGCACGTTGTTTTTTCACCTGATAAAATCCCAGCCATCGTCCTAATTCAGTATAGATTCATCTACCTCATTCTGCAGAAGGTTTCATTTTAGGATACTCTATCACTTAACTGGTTCTCTGTGGATGAACATTCTAGTAGCTTCCAGATTTTTACTCTGTAAATTACTATGCTGCATACCTATCTTTATATAAGGTTGGACAATAAAGTTTGCAAAGTCACCCTAGAAAAAGTGCTACTTACCTCCTTGCTGCATGTCACTACAATCTCCAGATGGCCAAAAGGAGTACTTCGAAGGTGACTAGTGATATTCAGCAATGAGGTATGCCACAATAGTTATCTTTTACATAGCTTAGGGAATATATCTCCTAGAGAAGAGACATATGAAAGGACATATGTATTAAAAATATTGATAGACATTGCAAAATTGCCCTGCACTAAGGATGTACTAATTTACAGACCCTCCGATGGCTAGCTCCTTGGCTGGCCTTCCATCTCTCTCTCCTTCCCTTCCTTCTTTCCTTTCTTCCTTATACCTAGCAGACAAATAAAACTTCACTTTTTTCATAGTAATATAGCAGAAATAAAAATAAAATATTTACTGTTTCTCATGGTTTCGTGATTCTGATTTGGTGTGTTTATACGATACATTTTCTTGAAATGTTTTGAGTCTCATGCATGCCACTTGTCAATACAAATTTAAAAATACATACTTTATTCTAAGGAATGACTGTCGTGCTGAGGTTTGGGTTGTAATTGCATTTTCTTCATATGATAGTTTTCCTACAGTTGGTTTTTTTGAGGCAGAGTCTCACTTTGGTGCCCTCGGTAGAGTGCCATGGTATCACACCTCACAGCAACCTCAAACTCTTGGGCTCAGGCCTCTTGCCTCAGCCTCCCAAGTAGCTGGGACTATAGGCACCCACAACACCCAGATTTTTTTTTAGAGACAGATCTCATTCTTGCTCAGGCTGGTCTCAAACTTGTGAGCTCCAGCAATCCACTTGCTTCAAGCCTCCCAGAGTGCTAGGATTACAGGTGTGAGCCACCGTGCCTGGCCCTTTCCTATATTTTTAAATTTAATGTTTTGAGTAAGTAATACTTAACACATGGCTCACAATTCAAAAATAGTAAAAAGTGAACTGTGAAAAATTACTTTCTCTTATTTCCCATCCCTAGTTTCTACCATCCTTCTTGTTCTCTGAAATCTTGTTTTTAGTTTCTTAGGTATTTTTCTAGAGCAGCGGTTCTCAACCTGTGGGTCATGACCCACAGGAACTGTATTAAAGGGCTGGGGCATTAGAAAGGTTGAGAACCACTGCTGTAGATTTCTAAAGAATGTAAGATGCAGATGTAAGCAAATACAAATATAGATTCTTTTTTTACGCAGCATGTAGATATTCTTAGTTGCAGCCTCCCCTCTCCGCCCTGTTATTGGTGTGTCTTGGAAATGGTCTTTTTTTTTATTCGTAGATGGAGAGCTTCCTCATTCTTTTTTTTTAAATTGAGCTATGATTGAATACAAAAGTTGTACATATTTAATGTGTACATCTTGATGAGTTTGAAAATAATTACAAACCCATGAAACTGTCACCATAACAATGCCATAAACTTAACCATCACCTCTAAAATCTCCTCCCTCACTTCCTTATTTTTTTGCGTGTGTGGTAAGAACATTTAACATAAGATCTATCTTAAATACCATCCAGTATCTTTTAAAAACAATACAATATAGCCAGGCGGGGTGGCTCATGTCTGTAATCCTAGCACTCTGGGAGGCTGAGGCAGGTGGATTGCCTGAGCTCATGAGTTTGAGACCAGCCTGAGCTAGAGTGGGATCCCTGTCTCTGGAAAAAAAAAATAGTCAGGCATGTGGTAGACACCTGTTGTCTCAGCTACTTGGGAGGCTGAGGCAAGAGAATCGCTTGAGCCCAGGAGTTTGAGGGTGCTGTGAGCTAAGTGAGCTGTGATACCAGGGCACTCTATCCAGAGTGACAAAGTGAGACTCTGTCTGAAAAAAAAATTTGTTTTTTTGTTGTGGTAGGAACCTGTAGTCCCAGCTATGTGGGAATTTTTTTTTTTTTTTTAGATAAGAGTCTCACTTTGCTACCCTGGATTGAGTGCCATGGTGTCTTCATAGCTCGCAGCAACTACAAACTCTTGGGCTCAAGTGACCATCTTGCCTCAGCCCCCTGAGTAGCTGAGCCACAGGCACCGCCCTAGAGATGGGGTCTTGCTCTTGCTCAGGCTGGTCTCTAACTGCTGAACTCAAGCAATCCATCCTCCTTGGCCTCTCAGAGTGCTAGAATTACAGGCATGAGCCACCTCGCCCAGCCACAATACAATATTTTTAACTATGTGTAATTATGTTGTACAGTAGATCTCTAGGACTTACTCACTTTACATAACTGAAACTTTCTACCCTTTGACCAACAATTCCCTGATTTTTCCTTCCTCGACTCCCTGGTAACCTCCTCATTCTTTTTCCCAGTTGTGTATATAGAAGATATTGCGTTACTGTGGGGCTTTGCTTTATTGACCTAGCCCTCTATTGATGGGTGTATGCCACCTGTTTTACTATTATAAACAGTGTTGCAATGAGCAGCCCTATAAAATGTGTGTGCATTTGGGGTTTGTATAAATCAATCTGAGGTGTAAAAGTGGAACTGCTGGGTCAAAGAATTTATCTTAATGTTGATAGATGTGGCCAAATTGCCTTCTCAAAGGCTTTGTACCAATTTACGCTCCCACAAAGAATGTGTGAAAGTTCCTCTTTCTCTGCAGACTCACCAACAGAGTGTGTTATCAGCTTGTTGGATTTTTGCCAATCTGATAAGTGAAAATTAGTATCTGTAGTTTTAATTTTCAGTTCTCATGTGAGTGAGTTTGATGATCTTTTGATACATTTGAGGGCCACTATTTCTTTTCTTTGAATTATTTGTTCATTTTTCTCTTACTGGGTTACTGATCTTTTTCTAGAAGCTCTTTACCTATTTGGGAGGTGTGATCCTTTGTCTGTGATGTGATAGGAGTTGCAAGTCCCCTCCCTCCAATTTGTCACGTCTTTTGGCTTTGCTTATGGTGTGTTTCATCATTGCTTTCATTATCATCAATTAAATAAATTTTTTAAATTTCTTTTTCTTTTTTTGAGACAGAGTTTCACTTTGTCACCCTCAGTAGAGTGCTGTGATACACAGCTCACAGCAACCTCCACCTCTTGGGCGTAGGTGATTCTCTTGCCTCAGCCTCCCAAGTAGCTGGGACTACAGGTGCCTGCCACAACGCCGAGCTATTTTTTTGTTGCAGTTGTCATTGTTTTAGCTGGCCCGGGCTGGGTTCAAACCCACCCACCTTGGTGTATGTGTCCGGTGCCCTACCCACTGAGCTACAAGTGCTGCCTGATTTTTTAAATTTGAAAATAATTTTAGACTTAAAGGAAAATTATAAAGATAGCAGAGAATTCCCTCCTGCTCTTCTCCCGGTTTTCCTGATAGGCTTCATAATCAGAGTACAGGGACTGAAACCAAAAACATGACATTGACTCCAGACTGTTAACTCATCGCTAGACTTTGGTTGGGTCTCCCTAGTTTTTCATCTAATGACTGTCCTTTTTTTGTCCAGCACCCAATGCAGGATCCCATTTTGCATTTAGCTGTCATAGTCATTTCTCCCATCTGTGACAGTTTCTCAGTCTTTTCTTGTTTTTCATGACTTGGATGGTTTTTAACAGTCGTGGTCAGATAATGTTCCTTTGTTGTGAGCTTGTCTGATGTGTTCTCATGATTAAATTAAAGTTATGGATTTGGAGAAAGAATAACACAAAAGCCATGCGCTTGACTCAGTGCTTATATCAAGGTACATGATATTAATTTTGATTACTTGGTTAGGGTAGTAGCTGCCTTCTCCACTGTAAAGTTTCTATTTTCCCTCTGGTAATTAATAAATATTTGGGGGAAATTAATAAGTATTTCAAGCTACTAAAATATCCTGGTTTCCCTCAACCCCCTGCCCACTAATTTCAGCATTCCTTTGTGAGTCTTGCTACATGATTTGCAGGGCCCTGTGGAAAATGAAAATTTAGAACTCTCTTTTCAAAAAATATTAGGAGCCAGGCGTGGTGGCTCACATCTGTAATCCTAGTACTCTGGGAGGCTGAAGCAGATGAATTGCCTGAGCTCAGGGGTTTGAGACCAGCCTGTGTAAGAGTGAGATCCCGTCCCTACTAAAAACAGAAAAACTAGTCAGGTGTTGTGGTGGGCACCTATAGTTCCAGCTATGTGGGAAGCTGAGGTTAGAGGATCATTTGAGCCCCAAAGTTTGAGTTTTCTGTGAACTATGATGCCATAGCATTCTACCCAGAGTGACAGAGTGAGACTTCGTCTTAAAAAAAAAAGAATATTCAGACTTTGGGGTGGCACCTGTGGCTCAAGGAGTAGGGCACCAACCCCATATGCCAGGGATGGTGTGTTTGAGCCCAGCTCTGGCCAAAACTGCAGGAAAAAAAAAAAAGAACATTCAGACTTGGTCTCAAAAAAAAAAAAATATTGAGACTACGTCTCAAAAAACAAAAAAGTGGACATAGCAGAGAATTAAACAAAATGTGAGACTTTAATTAGGGCTGTGGCGTTCTTTTTTTTTTTTTTTTTTGAGACGGAGCCTCAAGCTATCCCCCTGGGTAGAGTGCCATGGCATCACAGCTCATAGCAACCTCCAACTCCTGGGCTCAAGCGAGTCTCCTGCCTCGGCCTCCCAAGTAGCTGGGACCAC
>CAUYQV010050675.1:0-18651 GCA_963574575.1 Galagoides demidoff
ACTCCTGGGCTCAAGCGAGTCTCCTGCCTCTGCCTCCCAAGTAGCTGGGACCACAGGCGCCCGCCACAACGCCTGGCCATTTTTTGGTTGCAGCCATCATTGTTGTTTGGCAGGCCCGGGCTGGGGATTTGAACCCGCCACCTTAGGTGTATGTGGCTGGTGCCTTAGCTGATTGAGCCACCGGCGCCGAGCCAGAATCACACTTTCTCATTTCTGTCTTTTCCATCATCTCCTTTAGACTCATTTCTTTTGTTTCCCATCAGCACTACGCTCCATGTACCTGCTGATGGCAAGGGCCTTAACAAGTACTCGCTAGTAAGATCCAGCTTACGAACAGGTTTTGGTTTGCTTGCAATTTTGGATTGGGTTTGAATTTCAGTTTTGTTCTCTGCCCCCCAACCCAGAGTATAAAACGATTCAATTTTTGAATGCTTTAGATGGGACCTGTGTCCTCCAGATTGCTCTGAAACTGGTGCCTTGCTTTCTTTAGATTCAGTCTGCCTCTTCCATTGAAGTTGCCCACCTGAGTCCTTGGAGTCATTTGAGATCACAGCCCTTAGCGAGATACTTATCATCCTTCATTTTCTGCTTTAAATTTGGCAGGCTGATTTTCTCATGTTTTTGTTTTATAAAATTAAGGAAATATTGTAGGATATTATAAAACCATGAATAGAAAAAGGTAAACTACTTTCTTTTCAAACTCCATTCTCCATCTGAAAATATATTTGTTGTTTGTCCAATTTATTCATTTAACAGACATTTTTTTGTGTGTACATTAATCCATGCATTTCATTTCTTTTTCTGGAACCTTTTAAATTTGTGTTCTTCTGATTTTTCAAAAGTTGGTTTTAGATACTCTTTGGAATAAAATTATTCTTAATAAACTTCTAGCAAAGTGACTTTTATAGAATTAAGTTTTGAAATTTAGATTCTGTATATTATTTTTGTAATAAACAGACACCACTATTAAAGATAAAAAGAAAGAGAAAGCAGGGCTTAGAAAACAAATTACTGAGGTCACATAATCTTTTCATATATATACTTAATATTTATATTTATAGTTGTTTTTATAATTCAATAACTGAAAGAAATGTTTGGGTTACGCAAAAATTCTGAAAAATTCTAAACTAAATCTTTTGACCCATTGGGTCTTGTTTCCATCTATAAACTGTTCACCTAGTGGTCCTTCTGGTTTTTGTCATTATCTAAGTTAATTCTTATTGCAGTTTGATACAAGCCTTAAACTAAACTTCCTTCATGTACCATCCTGTGCCCTAAGGAAATAGCAGCAATACGATTCACTACACAAAAAGGCCTGGTTCAGAAGACCTACCCGGATGGTGCTCTTATTGGTACTTCTTGGAACTTGTTGTCTCCTGGAACAAGCTCTTGTTTCCTCTCTTGTGGCATAATATCCACATCATTGCTGAATAACCCAGTCTGCATCTAAAATTGTTATTATTTTGAACATGTAGCATCCAAGACTGGGCATCATCTTCCCCCCAAATAAGGTTTGCTTGGCTAATAGGTATCAGATAAAACCCTACTGGGTTCACCATGTCCAATTTGAAAATGCTTCCTATCAGTGACCCCCTTCCCTTGGGTTGGCTTTTTTAAATTCTCATTTGTCATCTTCCTGCCTTCTTTTGTCCCATCCCAGATTCACTTTCAATCCGTGTAAGTGTTGTTTCTTCTCCTACTTCCAGCCCACTGCCTTGCCTGCTCCTGATGGTATCACCAGCCAGCAGTGACTCAACGTACTTGTATCCCTGGCACACACCCATGTCTGCTATTTCTTCATGAGTTCAGTGTTTACCCTGTGACCTTCAGATGAGACTGAACATCTGATTCTAAATATGTTTATTAAAGAAATCCATGCAGTTGCAGTAACCCATACAATTCCTTGTAGTGTTATGTTAATGAATCATTCTATTTATTTGTTTTCACCCTAATAAAAAAATCACCCATAGCTAATGTTCCCAGATTAAGCCAGAGCAATAATACAATGTACCTCTATTCTGAACCTAGGAGAAACCTAGCTCATAATTAATTGGTGACTTCCTTGGCATTTGCTGAGATGTATCCTTCGTATAATAAATACAAAAGTTCTATTACATGCACTTGTTAAAAAAATCAATTATTATTGGGAAATAAAAGATAGTAAGTAATAAACAATTATAAAAAGTGAAAAACATTGTCATAGTCCACACCCATTAACTTGGATGAAGATGGGTGAATTCATATTCAAAGAACCAAATATTAAATATAATATCTGAAAGAAAATTAAATTCAATGTATTAACAAAATATTTTTTCTAATAGTATAGTTTTTCCCCTCCTACTCTTATTTCCTTATAATTGAGATGAACATTAAAAACTCAAATCCCTGAGCCATATTAAATCAGAATCTCTGGGAACTTGCTTGTGGAAAATGCACCATTTCAACAAATTTCACAGGTAATTCTCTCACACATTAAACTTTGAGAACCACCTTTTCATTTCATGAGAACTCTGTCTCTCCCACTGGGGAAGAGCACTTTCTCTGTCCCAGAACCTCTGACAACTTGCTTTCTATGAACAGCTCTAATAAATGCAGGGTTTCTGTGGGGCTGTAGTTTATTCAATTTGAGAGTCTTTAATAAAAATAATACAAAACTATGAATAAAAAATCAATTTAAAAGTCAATATTTATTCAGAATTAGAAAAGAAATCACAATGAAATAATGGATAACAAAATAGTGGAATGTCAGGTCCCTTTCTTCTGAGATCTCTTTAGGTAATTTACTAGAATGCTTACGTAGAAATGCTTTCCATTTATAACTTCACTTCTCTTCCCCAATGTGAATGCTCCATAACTCCCAGAGACTGTCAACATTCACCCTAAGTCCACGTGAAGGAGAAGCCCAAAACTTAGGCTTATTAGCTTTATCCTAAATCTACCTGAAAATGTAAGTCTTCAGCACCCACGGCAGTCAGTCCTGGGACTCATAGTGAAGTGGTCATTTTGAATCAGATTCCAGATTGGTCTTAACTGGTTTCTTTTTCTCTCTGTCTAGGACTTTACAATGACATTTTATCTCAGGCATTACTGGAAAGATGAGAGGCTCTCCTTCCCTAGCACAACAAACAAAAGCATGACATTTGATCATAGATTGATACAAAAGATTTGGGTGCCTGATATCTTTTTTGTCCATTCTAAAAGATCCTTCATCCATGATACAACTATGGAGAACATCATGCTGCGTGTGTACCCTGATGGGAACATCCTCTTCAGTCTCAGGTGAGGAGAGCTCTCTGTGGACCGCAGCTGTCCACACCGAAACTAGTGGGTCTCACGTGGGACTAAACTCACAGCTGTTTTATAGGCAGAAGGTGTGATTGTTCCTGGTTGTAATATTCCTCATGGTAACATATACCCAGACTGAGTAGAGTTAGATTAGGAAACCATTCTTTAAAATCTGTTTAAAGACAGAATCTGGTTGGTTAGATGGATAGGAGCTAAATTATGGAAATCCTGAGCTATGGAATTGTCTGACACACAACTTTACAGGTACACAAACTGGCTTTTCCTCCTCACCAACTGCTCCCAACCCCTGTACCACACAAAGGAGTTTTAGAATCCTAAATTAGCTAAATAATTTTTTAACTATCAGGAGGAGGCATAGTCATCATCCAAATTACCATTAATTTACTCACTTATATTTTTCCATTTTTTAGTTTAAAACATGTCCTAACACTGTTTTCTTTTAACCTAATTAGTCCTGTGCACAATGAGTAGCTTATCATAGATAATTTTTAAGATGTTTGATAAATCCAAGCAAAGTGACTTTTTTTAATGTCTTAGAAGTCTCAGAAAGATTATAATGTAGGATGATAAAAAAAAGTTCCCCCCTAAGATATCCCCATCCTCGTCCCTGGAACCTGTGAAATTTGCCTTATACGTAATACATGTATGACCAAAAAAAAAATCATATCTGACATAATCAGATATGGTTGAGTTAGATTTTGAAATGGAGAGATTATCCTAGATTATCTGATCGGGACTTAAATGTAATAAAAAACATCCTTAAAATAGAAAGGTAGAGAAAATTTGATATACACAGAAGAGGAGAGGCAATGAGACCACAAGCCAAGATAAGCTGGTGGGGACCAGAGCTGTAAAATGAACAGATTTTCCCCCTAAAACTTTCCCACTAAGTTTATGGTAATTTGTTACAGCAGCAATAGGAAACTAATACTGTTTATTTTTCTCATTAAAAATACCTTGCTTACTTCAGTACAAAGGAGTTATTGCCACTCATTTCAGAAAGCCTATCAATGTTTTAAAAATACAACTAAAGGCAGGTGCTGTTTTCAATACGACTTTTAAATCAGAAGTAACATGGGACTCATAAGCAGTGGAGTCAAGCCTCATTTAGAAGCCGAAGCAGAATAGAAATGTCTGGCCAAAAGATCAACTGTTTTAAAATGATTTTGGTGAGGTAATGTCCAGTCCAGGATTGAACCAGTGGGTGTTCCTTACTCTGCACAATCCAAAAAAATGTGGTCCTTGCTAGCTCCTGGGAGGTAACCTCTAACCCCTAGGAATATCTAGCTTATTAAAAATATCTTTGTTTACTGGGGGGCCTTGAGCCCATATAGTCTATGCTAACTATGTGATTTATGGTGGAGACCTTGACACAAGCATATCAGCTTGGCCTCCTGACGGGTTGGAGAGCAAGGTCAATCAGATAGGTGTTCAGTCATTAGGATGTGAAGACTCTCAATTAAAATTGTGGACACCAAGACTTGGGTGAGCTTCCCTAGATGGCATTCCCCATGGGTGTTGTCACATAGTATTGCTGAGAGAATTAAGCCCTGTTCATACAACTCCACTAGGAGAGGATAACTGGAAACTTATTCCTGGTCTCTCCTATACTCTTTTTCCACTGTTGATTTTAATCTGTATCCTTTCATTCTAATAAAGGTAACCATGAGTATAGCAGCTTTGCTGGGTTCTATGAGTCTTTCTAGGGAACCATTGATCCTAAAGATGATTTCAGAGATCCTCAGACATAGGAGGAAATCAAAATTATTGCCAGCACAAGCTCATTCAGCCAACAGCAAAGCCAGTCCAAGTCCAGATCCAGGTCACCTGGTTTCAGGATTGGTTCTGACACCATAGAGACACCTAATCACCTTATTCATTAATTTCTCCAGGTGTGCTATAAAGGAAGTGGACTGAATAACCTCAAAGGTTCCTTGAAGCTTTGAAGTATTAGGAATACAAAAATAAATAAGTTTTCTGACACATCGAGATTCTTCCCTGGTCTGACGTTTTTCTGCATGACTCCTGACAGCAGAATTCAGCCAATAAAAGATCAAATGGTTCTACTCCTCTGATTAGTTCAAGGGCACATGGGTAGGAGCATCTGTTGCCTTTGTTTTTGCAGACCTGCTCAGGGCCCTTTTATGAACCTCTGATCTGCTATTGTGAGTAACAAAGTCTTTACTTTGAGGCAAGAGCGTAGTACAAAGCTTCTGCCTGAAGCCAGGAAAATCTAGGAGGATATAGAATTTGCAAAAACAGTCCTCATTAGTATGCAATCCTGTTGATTTAATAGCACCTGAATTATGCATTGTGCACATAGATCTATAATAAAAATGCTCTAGGTTTTTCCCTCACAATTGGAAAGAGAGTTTCCTCAGGTAAACCTACCTTGTGAAGAAAACCTTTACCTACAGAGTTTTATTGCCTGCTCAGCCCTTCATTACTAGAAACTAAGTTTGGATCTTCCAAAAAGCAGAAAATATTTAAAGCTATGTTAAGAGTCTTCTCAATTTGCAGTGTGTTTTTCTGGAGACATTAGAGTCAGAAAATGCAGAGAGGTCTAACCCAGAAATGGTGAGATCAGAGCCAATTGCGAGAGCCGGAATTCATTTGTTCATTCTGTGTCCTGAGCAAATCACCCACTCTTCTGGGTTTGCTTCCTGGTAGGATATTTGGACAAAAGACAGTAACGCCTCTTTTGCATTATTCTCAGAAAGCACACAGAACGTGCAGACAGTAAGAAAGCTTCACTGTTGCATGCTTATTTGGCCAGATGGTTAAATGATCTGCAATGTTCTTTGTCTCATTCATTTTATAGGATAACGGTTTCGGCCATGTGCTTTATGGATTTCAGCAGGTTTCCTCTTGACACTCAAAATTGTTCTCTTGAACTGGAAAGCTGTAAGTCTTACTTCGATGGAGTGGCCATGCGTCACTTGCACACACCATCACATGCTTGCATGTATGCTCTTAACAAGCCTTTTAAAATCTTGACACATTATCTTAAAACTAAACAGTTGTGGGTTTTTGGCTCTTTGCTAAAGATGACGACAGTTTGTGTCTCATGAGAACACGGAGGGGAAAAACGTGTTTTGATAACCACATAGTCTGCGGTTTCCACTTTTGCTATAAAGAGCAAGCTCCCTAAGAAGGTGCCTTCTTGCTGATGTTATTAGGGGACTGACACAGACTTTTCACATTTGGAAAGCTCTGTAATTCATGTTCCCAGAGAGGTCACAATCCTCCACTAAATATCCTTGGATTCCCCCAGAAAAACCCAGCTGTAAACATAGACCCCCTAATCAAAGCCCTGTCACAGGGCATCTCAGCTGGCTCCCTGTCAATCACTTTGACCCTGTTTTTGATATAACATCTTAAAAGCTGACCGCAATTTTTCATAATGTGTCTAAAATGCTGGGAATCTCAGTGGATGTCTACTCCACAGATGTCCCTCCCAAAAATCCATTAGCGACTTAACTATACCACTGTTTCACTTTAGATAGAAAATCCCTTGTAAGAAAGGCCCATTTTGGAATTTTATCCAATAAAACTGCAAAACTAAGGGAGACTAATGGCCTGGCGTTAGGCGTGGCCATGAAGCAATGCTGTGGTGTCACTCTGAGGCCTGGCTTACTATTTTAAGCAGATGCACACACATATGTTTGCAGAGTTTTAACTCCTTATGTGGGCACAAGAAAAGATCCACACTATAAGAAATCATTGGGGTCTAACGTTTGGAGTTTTTTTTCTCTCTCTCTTTTGAAGATGCTTATATAATTATTAGCAAACATATTTTCCAGCATGTAATTTGTACATGTCAGTGGACCAGGCACTGGGGGGATCTATCAACCTAAATAAACCAAGGTATAGACCTCCTGGTCTATACAAAGCTTTTTCTGATTACAAGACAGATATTTCCTTGTTTTAGATGCCTACAATGAGGAGGACCTCATGCTGTACTGGAAACAGGGAAACAAGTCCTTAAACACGGAAGAGCACATTTCCCTCTCCCAGTTCTTCGTGGAGGAATTCAGCGCCTCCAGCGGATTGGCTTTCTACAGCAGCACAGGTACCGCGTGGCAGGGGGATGAAGGGGCATTCTCTCGACACCGACCGTGCGCAGAGCCCGCACGGAAGAAACTTGATGTCAAAACGAGTGTCAATTTGGCAAATGGTACCGTCCCTCGCTTTTTACAAGCGACCACCTCCCCCTTTCTGATCCATCACTTCTCTCCCCCTGGCGCAACTGCCTCTGTGACGTCTTGCTTCCACTTTTGGCCCCTCCAGTTTCAAGACAGCAGAGAGAGTGATGTTTTGAAATGCAAAGATCACAGTTCTTTCCTGTTAAAAACCAGTGTTTTTTGCATCACACTTAGGACTAAAGTCAAGCTTCTGAACGTGATTTCCTGCCGCATGCTCTGCCCTCAGCCACTCACCTTACCTTCCACCACCGCTAACCCCTCCCCTGCTGGCCGGACTGTTTGCTCCTCTCCTTCACCTGCAGGGCCTTTACTCTGGCCTCGCTGGCCTCTGCTTGGAATGCTCCCCAGGCCCATCCTCTCAGGACTGACTCCTTCATGCCTGTCAGAACTTCGTTCAAATAGCTCCCCACAGTGCTTTCCCAACCATCCCGTCTGAAATAGGCCTCCTTCCTCCTCATCCCCTATCTCTCTGTTTTCATAGGACTTACCACTACCTGAAATATGTATTTGTTTGTCTGCTTTGTTGTCTGAGTGATGCAGACCATCACTAGAGAGATGGTCCACACTCTGTCTGCCTTGTTCACTATTTCTTTCCCAGCACTTGGAATGTGCCAGGCGCATAATAGACGCTCAATAAAAATCAAATGAAGGAATCAATTGATAGTTGCATCATTGCTCCAAGCATAACGTCCATCCAGAATTGGACCTGTTATATACTCTTTGCTATGACAGATGTATTTCTGACTTGGCAACATTTATCCAGGGCACTGTTTAAAAGTTATACTTGATTTCTGTTAACTAATTTAGAACCAGCCTTCTCTATTCCCCTGCACACTGAGCCTCCCACCCCCACCATCATTCCCCTGCTGGATATTACTATTCTGGGTCATTTGAGGCAGAATCGATATAGAATGTCTTTTCAGATTCTGTGAAGCCATGTTCAGGCCAAGAAAGGAGCCCACAGCTTCCCCTGAGGTTCAGAGACATCCTGGCTAGAATCCTTTCACCCACTCTTTTTTAATGGAGGTGGCTTCTCTCCCCAAAGGTTCTTCACTCTTTCCTTAGACCTTAGAGAATAGTTATCAAGTTTTTCTCTAAAAGCCTATATCTTTAAGAGAGAAAATGAGATTTACATCACAGAGACGCTAAATGACTTTCTAGGACCAAAAGCTATTTAGCCATTTAGACCAAAAAGAAATGTTCTATTTCATTCCATTATCTGTCTGTATTGCTTGGGATTCAGCAAATGGTGCTATTAATTTAAATCATGTTTTTTGCCTTTTCTGATTCCGTAAGTAACACACATTTATTTATTTGGATCATTGATCTATCCCTGGCTGGTAGCAGACGCTAAAAGGCTAATTGTTGAATAAATGAATAAATGGTAGGTAATGTGAAAAGAACTCAGAAAAGTTTAAAGGAAAAACTCTTTGTAATCTTGCCTCATGGAGATAAACTATTTATTTTTATATATTTTTCTGCTCCTCTTCCTTCTCCTTATTTTGTTTCTTTGCCTTTCTCTACATAAATAAACATAGGTCTATTATTTTTAATTAAATCATAGCTGTGTACATTAATGCAAGCATAGGGTACAATGTGCTGGTTCTATATACAATTTGAAATATTTTCATCAAACTGGTTAACATAGGCCTTCATGGCATTTTCTTAGTTATTCTACTCAGACTTTTATATTCTACATTTAGTAAGTTTCACATGTACCCTTGTAAGATGCACTGTAGGTGTGGTCCCACCAATTACCCTCCCTCCACCCATCATCCCCTCCCCTCCCTTTCCCTTTTCCCCATATTCTTGACTCCTTTTTAATTTTCATATTTTCTTGTAGAAAGTGAACAAATAAATACATGCAAAATCAAAATGTATATATATTTTAATACTCCTATACTTTGAGAAATATTTCTGACTATTGAATACAGTTTCTATTGCTTGAGTATTCATCCCAGGAACCTAAGGTCTTGGATTCAAGTCTCACTCAACAATCAGAAAGAAACCTGTGAAATTAAGTCATAGCACTCTGTCTCTTTTGGGCCCGGTTTGCTGACTTCTGACATGGAGGTTTAGGAGTGATCATCTGATGCGCTGGGATGTGTTTTCCACCATTTCCATGTGGAGTCCTACTGCCAAGGTTGGTGTCTCCAACTCACACTCTATAGAATCATGGAGACTGTCATTCACTTATAATTGCTGCCTTTTTTGTTTGTGCCACTTACAGAGTTGCAATTGTGGCTTAACCTGATTGCTGTAGAAAAATATAATGGCCACCCATTATCTCAAGGGTCATTGAAAACAAGATGAAAGAGTGATGTGAACTTTCAATTATTCATGTGAAAAAAGAGAACTGCAGATGTATAAACTCTGCACTCCCTGTTGTACCAATAGAGATGGAGACAGGGAGATTGACCCTTTTGAAAGGACTCAGCTCTGATAGTGTTGAATCTGTTTCTGTTGCTTGTCATCTTTGATGCTTGGCCTCTAAAGATTTTTTGTTTCTTTTATGTAAGGGAACAATAATGACATTTTACTGGGATGTGATCCGTAGCTTGTTTTCTCTTGAGGCTGTTTGTGGGAAGGTCTTACAGAAAGCCTGAGAGTTAAACAATGTCCAGAGCCTAGAAGAAAGACATTAGTGGGGTATTTATCACATCCTCATTTTCCACTGGTTCTACTTTCTTTTTTCTCCCTGTGATGTCTTTTCTTACTTTTCTCAATGAATGAATAATGAATGAACCAATGAATAAATCTGAAGATTGTAAAATGGAAATAAGAGAAATTCAGTGGGGAAAAACTTGATGGGGGCAAGCAGAACTGGAATAACTGAGTATTATGAAGAAGAAAAATCTGTACATAGAAAAATCATAAATCAGATAGACCAATGCAAATTACTGACATATCCCCCATGAAAAATTCATAAATCAGATAGACCAATGAAAAATTACTGACAGATCCCCATAGCAACAGTAGCCCAAGTTGCCACATAGATATCCATACAAATAATTAGCAATGGCAATTAGTGAAAGCACATTATTTAGTATGTATACTTGCTATGTCCATGATATCAATAAACACCTCATTATTTATCTTTCCCATTGTTGCTGAAAACAGAAAGGTGATAGAGGGGTCATTGTTTCTTCCTCAGTGTTGGCTGGTTTCTGTCGGCCTGACTCAGCATATCCTTATCCTGCAGAAGACACGTCCTATACCTACCCCAGAGTGGAAAAGTTAGAAAGTAAAATAGTAGATTTCCCCTATGCTCCTGACAGTGCTATTAGGAATATATTTGAAAGCTTATTCTTTAATATAGTGACATTATTTTCTCTACAATTTCATTACCTGCACTTTACAACTGAGTCCAATACTTACAGAGGCACACAAGGAAATAGTATTTGATCACCTTATGAAGAAACTGATATTCAGATACACACAGACACACTCCTCCCTGTACATGGACTTTCTATATGGTCAAGGGGTTCACCAGGAGGAATCATATCCAAGTCCAAAATTTCAATGAAATTTAACTTCAGCTGCATATAGTAGAGGTCTGTCTACAAACATTTGTGTACCTACCATTATTCAGAGATTTTTCTCTTCTGGAACAACCCTTCTACTATTTCTCACTTTCTTAATCTTACCCATTTTTAGAGACTCACTGAGGTTCCTTACAAGCCCTTGTATAGTTCTAGACCAACCTAGACAGAAAGATCTCTTCCCTTACTAAATTTATGGCATTTTAAATCAACACTGATCATTTCAAATACTCCAGGCACATTTTTAGTGATGTCTCAGGAAATCTCTTTGAAATACAATTCCATTTCATTTTAATTTGTATAAATTGAGGCTTATTTGGGTCTCACTATGCATATTGGTCTTTAGATAATGTACATTACTATAAAACAACTCTCATGTCATGAATAATAGCCCCACAAAGGTGATTCTTAATGCCTTATGGGGTGATGAACTAGCTTTACATTTGCTGTGGAGGTAGTAAAGGGGGAAAAGAAAATATTAACAATGCAGGAAAAGTGACTGAGGCAAAGAACAAAAGCATGCTCTAGACTAAATTCAAACTTCACGTGAAGGCAGCACTCGGGAGAGCAGAGTACAGAGCTGAGAAGATCTGAAGGCAACAGAATCAATAACAGGTCCCAGAGACACAGAAAAGGAGCCTGAGCATGAACCTGACAGTGTGATGGGGCTGGCAGTACCCTGAAGGCAGGTGGGCTGGGCCAGGAAGGTCTCTGCCTGCCAGAGGCAGCGAGTGACAGGCATGGCTGTCCCAAACACTGAGGTCCATTCAGTTTACACATGTGGTTCCTCGAGTTTATGTTTGGAATTTTTTCCTGCTTATCTTTCTTCTGACCCAGGTTAAGATTATCTCATAAAGGGGTTGTTTTTACTCAGATAGGACATTTCTCAGCATACTCAGTATAGACTCTGGACTGTACAGCAACATTTCCTCAGGAAACTAATGTGAGTTTTTAGCACCGGAGTTTATGTAGTTGAAAGTTATGGTTATAGAGTTATGTCTTATTTTTCTAAAACTTGATCATGAAATACTTAAAGTAAGCTGCTATTTTTAGGCATCTTAGTATTCCCCCCAAATGTACCATAATACTTTCCATAGAGTAGGTATTCAATTAGTATGTGCTGATTAATTTATCCTTTCTAATTCTGCATATTTTCCATTGAGATGTGATGAATATTCAAATATCTTTTCCTAAATGATGTAACCTTGTCCTCTTAATAAAAAAAATCATTAAAGACTCAGTTACATCATTAATGTGCCTTGAGTGCAATGAAAAGCCAGGGAGGCGGAACTGATGACAGACCAAAGTGTTCTTTTTCACCATTATTTCACAGTTTTGAGCTGTGTGTAAAGTTGCCTTTGAAAACATTTGTACTTCTCATTTAGATGAGCTATGTGACATGCAGAGAAAGATGAAAAACAATCTCTGTGTGAAGTCGCCTATGAGGGGTTAGTTCTAAATTTACCAGCCACTAATTTTCCTTTGAGCGATCATATTTGTTCTTTGATTACACATAACCTTACTGATTTCAAAGCAAAAGAGCAGAAGATGAAAATACTTGAATCACACAACAGCCATAGGTGGTGCCTTTGGCATTGAAGAACTGACATTCCATTTCCAAGTCTCAAAATATAGGAGACATAACTAGACTCTGAGCAAATCTGATGCAGCAGCAACAGGCCTTGGGAAAACAGGGGGCTAAAAACCGAGTAGAGGAAAGTGTATTCATATGTAGAAGGGCTATGCTATGGCCTGGATAGCACTTGAAGGGGTGAAATAGGAACTCCCTGATGTGCTGTTTGCTGGGGAAAGTGTGGTGGTGCTGTGTGGGGAGGACCATGATGGCAGTGCCTCTCCACCTCTGCACAGCTCTCTGCCAAACAAGAAGAGGCTCTTCTTTCAAAAGGGGGATTAAAAATGTTGCCACTGCCAAGCATGGTGATTCATACCTGTAATCCTAGCAATCTGAGAGACCAAGGTACATGGATTATTGAGGTCAGGATTTTGAAACCAGCCTGAGCAAAAGTGAGACCTCATCTCTACTAAAAAAAAATATAATAAAAACCTAGGTATTGTGGTGGGCACCTATAGTCCCAGGTAATTGGGAGGCTGAGGCAAGAAGGATCACTTGAGCCCAGGAGTTTGAGGTTGCTGTGAGCTATGATGATGCCACGGCACTCTACCCAGGGTGACAGAGTGAGACTGTCTCAAAAAAAAAAAAAAAAAAAAGAAAGAAATCTTGCCACTTACTGACTGAGAGGCTAATGACAGACTCAGAGTAATCTAATAAAAGAGAGAAAGTTGCAGATCCATCTAAAGAAAATAAAGTCTTTCTTGGGCATTAAAAGATGAAGATTTAATATTTAAAATCTTATGTAGAGAAGTTATATAAACTTAATATATTTAATTATTTTGTCCTATAAATATATTTCTTCTCATTTCTGTCCTAGCTTACATTTATTGAGTGATTAGTACATGCCAGTTATTGAGTTGAAGTTTTTACAATACTATTGCTTTTACCTCATGTTGGTCATAGGAAATACGTACAATTAACAATTCTATTTAAAAAAGAAAATGAAAAGGTGAATTGGGTCTCAGAGAATTTAGGTTAAGTCACTCAAGATAACACAACAAGTAATTTTATGACTGAGATTTGAAGCCAATTCTGACTAACTCCAAATCTCCTGCTCGTAATTACCAACCTGGCAGCTCCCTGAAGCAAGAAGCAGATGTTTCACATGGACGGTAAGTAGTCGTCTGTAGCAAAATTATGCATTAAGAGTAGAATTCAGAACAGACAAAATTTGTGCTTTGATAATGAAGGACTGGAGAGACTTCTATCAAGAATCAGGAATTACTGTTTAATCTCTCTTCCACTAATTCCACATCCATGGAATATACCATGTTTCCCTGAAAATAAGACACTGTCTTATATTTATTTTTTCTCAAGAAGACACACTAGGGCTTATTTTCAGGGGATATCTTATTTTTATTAAGTATAATACAACAATTTACATTTATTCAAATACAGTTAAGTCATCTTTTTCTGGAACCTGACAGGGGGAGCTGACCTTGTTGGTGGGGCTGGCACTAGTGATGCACGAACTCCTTTCCCCTAGCCTTTTGCACATGCACACCTGTGGCCATGGTTACCACATGTGCACCCACACAAATGCAAACAGCTCAGAGAAAGGAGCTGTGGCAAATAAAAAGTATTCCAGTTTTCCTTACCGCTCCACGCCAAAATGCATGGTGTGGGTATGCAGATATGCTACATAGCCGTGTCCATCACTAGGTCTTATTATCAGGGTAGGGCTTATATTTAACAAATGCATAGAAATCTTGCTAGGGCTTATTTTGGGGGTAGGTCTTATTTTGGGGGAAACATGGTAATGTCTTAATTAGACACACTCAATTATAATATGCCTCAATTTAGTTTTAGTCATTTTCAGAAAAAGCTATCATCTTTATAGATTGCTGAATTTAAAAAAAGACCTACCACATATTATCATATAAGGTACTTAGACTAAGGCGTTTAGAGAAGGTAAAACTTAGTAAGCTCAGCATTGACATCACCTGTGCAGAATACTGACTTCTTAACAAGGCTTGGATTTCCTCTTTCCCCTGGGAGTGCTCTGAGCCCTACCCACAAATAGGAGCAGTCAGTCAATAGCATTGTAAAGAAGGGCTGCTGAGTTTTGTGGTTCACAGCAATTCAATTAAAAAGAAATTCTCCATTTTTTTTCTCCTATGCTTGTGAAAACAAATTGCCTTCATTTTACTAAATCGAAGGTTCATGGACCAAAGGTGTAAAAGTGTCCTGACCCTGGTAAGTTATATGAAAATTTTTATATCTTCTCACCACCGCCTTGCTGACCACATCACATTCATGCATTAACTCATGTATTTATTCAGTCATTTCACAAAAATACATAGAGAGAGTGGTTACTGTACACACCTGTGCCAGGAATATTTTACGTGCTGACAAGGAAGTGATGTGCAGAAAAGGAAATTCCTTGTCCCTGCAAACACGGAAACAAAAAAATATGAGCCATAATGCCAGTAATTAGCTGAGAAACCAAGAGAAGGCTGGGTAAGAGGCCAGGGTGCTATTTATTTATTTATTTATTTATTTTAATTTTTTTATTGAATGATAACTATGTACATTAATACACTTCTGGGGTACAGTGTGGGGTTTTCACATGCAATCTGAAATACTTCCATCAAACTGATCAACACAGCCTTCATGTCATTTTCTCAGTTATAGTTTTAAAGCATTCTGGTTCTACTCTTAGAGAGTTTCACTTGTACCCCTGTAAGATATATCTCAAAAATGGTCCCTCCAATCCCCCTCCCTCCACCCATTCCCCCACCTTTCTCCCTCCCCCCTCTCCACCCATTCCCCCAGAGTTTTATTTTTTATATTATTGGCCATATTTTAAAAACTAAAGCCAACATGAAGTATTTTCACCTTTTTATGATTAAAAGAACAAAATTAAATGACTACTAATAAAATCCTTAACTCCTAGCAAATAATTTGAATGGTATTGCTTACCAGTTTATCACAATGTTCTAGGTCCCGGCAATCATATATAATATGAAAATCATAACTCTTAGCATAGCCCTCTCAAAACTGGTAAGATCTTAGACTTCCACCTGTATTTATGATGAAAAACAGTGATTCATTTCCAGTAACAGCCAAACCATTGGTATCTTGGACCTGAGAGCTTTACATGGATAAAAGAGGGTAATTGATTTTTATGTAAATGTTTGCCAACATATTTTTAAACATGGTAAGCGATAGAGTTTAATTATTACTTTGGTAAATATAAGGCTTTAGTTTAAGCACAATGTGATTTCAAGATCTACATCTTTTTACCTCTGTTTCTGATGGAAAACTAATGCATTGTGGTTAAAAGCAGGGCTATGAAACAGACCAGGTCCAAATCTTGCCTATTACTTGTATCACCTTTTCCTTCTTGTCTTTTAAATCTAAAGATAAAGGGGAAGGGAAATTCTTATATCCTATTAATTCTAGCAGTTTTATAAGACAGAACACAGCATAACCCCTAGGACATAGCATTCATTTGATAAATAGCAATAGTTTGTCATTATTTTAACTATTTGAATGAAAGAAGTGTTTAGGAGTAGAGATAGAAAAATGTCTGAACTTTTCCTCTTTCAGAAAAGAATTTTTAAGTGGGCATTAATTAGAAAACCTTTAGGAAATGTTTAAGTCCCTTGGTCTTCAAGTAACTCAACAGAATCAGCATTAAATTTTTTCCTTATAAATGTCTATGTCATCTTTCTGAAGAAATTAGTTCATCATTTCCAACTATTTCTCATGATTAGACCATTTTTCCTTCCTAATACCTCACCCTTATTCTAACGCCTCCTTCAACTCCAATATTAACACTGCACTTATCTCTAATATGCCACACATCCATTAGAATGGTTCTCTGAATATTCAGTTTCTCCATATGATGAACTTGACCTACCCGTAATCCTGCAGTTCATGTGAGTTTTTGTTGTTTGTTTAGCATTCATAGTTATCTTTCTTAACATAGTTGCAATTCAATTATTTCGTTTTTGTTTCTGTATCACATTTTCAGAATTTACTCTTTTGTAAATAGGCTCATTTAAAAAAGAATGACTATGCCAACTTAATTTTCCACTCAAGGATTGGGATATTTAAAACAAGAAGTGATTTATGTGATCTCTGAATACTCATATCTCTGTTGTGGCTACAGAGGTTAAAACTTAAGATAAAAATCTCAGTTGTATCTGCTGTTTTTGTAACAGCTAAGACAAGTTATTTGAAGATAATAATCTTCTTGAATTTGTCATACTTGTCAGTATTTTTAACAGTCTCCCTTGAGACATGTGGCATGCCAGCATAGCTTTCTTCAAAAGCCATACATCCCACCCAATTATACTTGCAGTCTCCCCAAGGGTTATCAACACGTATAAATTAAATCTAGTGATGTTTATGAGAAATCTCTTCCATGCTGACTTTCCCTTCAGGCTTTATAACACATCATGCAGACTATAGTCTATACATAAAAATGTTCTTAATTCTGTGGCATAACTTGGTCCCTAGTATGTGTTTTACTCATAAGATGAACTCATTATATGTAAACTCTGCAATTTTCTGATGAAATCAATATAGATTATCTGAAAACAAATTTTCTCAATATTTAAAAATAGTTTTCCATTATTAGGCTTCAAATATACCACATTCTAAAGTTCTTGTAATATGATCAAGATGTAGATTATATGCACTGCAAGACGATGTTTATTAGAGGAACCATTTCAGCACCCTGGATGTAGACGGGGGGCTTTCCAAATGTGGTTCATAGATTAATTATAAACCGTGCACATAGAATCCCTAAAGACTCTTGTGTCTATATTCTCATCAGAGAATTTTATATAAAATCATTTATAAAAACAAAATTTAAACAATTAGCATCATCTTTTAGACCAGCAAAAAGAGTTTTCTTAATCACTCTTTGCAAAACTCTTTTTATCTTAAGGCTTATTTTATTTCAAAAGAAAGCGAGAGAATTGCTTTGGTCTGAGAATTTCACAAAGCCAATTCCTCCACATCTGAACATTTCCTTTTTTTTTCCTTCCATCCATCCATTCGCTCAGCATTTATTTAAAAATCATTCACTCTTTCTTGACTATGGACTAAACATAAACGGTGCCAACATTTGGAAGTAAAGGAGAGTGAGTAACATGGGTGTCTGTTCTAGACCTGATCAATAGAAAGCCAAATGGTTTAGAGTATTTTTGGTTTTGTGTATAGCGGACATTTTTATGTGAGTATTGTTTCCTTTCAGCTCAAACGGTTGTTAAATGAAAATCTGTTGTTCTCCCCATAGATACATGTCTGTCGTTGATTATAAACATTTATCATGTGTTTTTAGTAAGGAAAGACATTTAATTTCTTTTATGTTTATACTTCTTTTTTATTTTCCTGTTACTTCATAGTTTGGTTTATTTTGTGCTTTTGTTTGTTTTCTTCCATGGCTAGAATTCTACTTTGTCAAAGATTCCTGCTTTACAGGGTAGCACAAAGTCCCCAAGACACAACTCAGCCTTCCCTAGCACGACTAAAAGGGCTCCATTTTCTGACAGTTTTTTAGTACAGCCCACTTCGGCAGGCTCCACAGACCGTTTGCCACACTCAGAATCAGGGAACAAGGTAAGGCAGCAGGTTGATTAAAAGGTGCAGAAAGGAATATAAATGGGGAGACGGTTAGAGGACACGATTCAGGAAATGTATGACTTTCAATTCTAAAGTCTATAAAAAACAGATCCTATTAAAAAGAAATACAAATAGGCTCGGCGCCTTGTGGCTCAATCGGCTAAGGTGCCAGCCACGTACACCTAAGATGGTGGGTTCGAATCCCCAGCCCAGGCCTGCCAAACAACAATGATGGCTGCAACCAAAAAAAAAAAAAAATGGCCAGGCGTTGTGGCGGGCGCCTGTGGTCCCAGCTACTTGGGAGGCAGAGGCAGGAGACTCGCTTGAGCCCAGGAGTTGGAGGTTGCTAAGAGCTAGGATGTCATGGCACTCTACCCAGGGGGATAGC